>SIJG01000155.1:0-33506 GCA_023374025.1 Heterodera schachtii
AATCGCATCCACAGCAGCTGGCCTTGCTTTGGCAACTCTGCGCCGCTGCTTTCTTCCAATGAATAAGCTGGTTAACGCGCCAGAGGGTGGCTATCTAAGGGGGAGGAGAGCATCTGCTGAATCGGCACGTTACATTCGTTATTATGAAATGGCCCATCAAGATGTGAATTTCATGAGTTTTATTTTCTAACTCTTTGGAGAATTATTTAATCGCTTAACATCTGCTTAATGATAGTTTCTAAACACTTAAAGCTTCCGAATAACTTTAATTTTATAAAAATTGGTAGAAAAGGAAAAAAGTTACGCACAAAAGATTAGTCCGTCGGCGAGTCGTGCGTCGGCGAGTTGACATGTACCCAATTTTGGTTTCGTAAATTTAGTAGATTTCATCTACAAAATAAATTTTGGATATTTTATTGTTAATCTGCTAATTTTTTGGTCGCGATCACAGTCTTTTATTTCATATTTAAGGGTTTATCAATATGAAAAGATGGTAAATTATATCAATTCTTAATATTAACAATCAATAATTTATTTTCAATTAGTCTTTTATTTAAAAATATTTTAATTATTAAGCCTCTCTTAACAAAAAGGATGACTGGTTGCACGCAATTGGATAATATTGAATGGGCATTATTAGAATACGGCAAATTTTCTTTATATAAATTGCTTATAAAATTATCTTCAAAAGTTCGATTATTTTAATTATAAATTGTTTTATTTTCTTCATAAAATTGTGATTCACCTGCTCATAAGTTCTAAAAAAAATTCATGAACGTAGTTCAATTCCTAATATCAAATGCATTTTTGTTTTATTTTTTAATATAATTTTTATTTATTTATTAAATAAAAATTTTTTTTAGTAAAAATAATACTGATATAATTATAATTATAAATATTTATTTTTTAGTATAGCATTTAGTATCATTATTTATATTATTCGAATATAATCTTAATATTTGGCATTTTATAAAAAAAGATAATTAATTATATTCAAAAAATTTGGTTTTTTTTTTCAAAATCGGTTTAAATACACGGAAACAAACTGAAACTCATCAATCCTACATTAAGAGATTATTTATGCCGTTTTTGAACTAAAAATACTAAATTACAAACAATTAGGACTTTCGACTTTTTGTTCGAGTTCGGGTCCGGTATTTTGAATCGGCCAAAATTGCTACCTGATTTGTGGTCACAACTTTTAGTTTAATTTGTAATTGATTTTTATTATGTTTATTTAGTTATTACAAAAAAAGGTAAGATTTCAATTGTTTAACAATTGTTAAATTATTTAATTTATTTAAAGTTATTTGAATAATATATTTATATATTCTCTATTTTTCTGTAATCTGTTGAATAATTTCTTAATTCTTTTTTAAACAAATTTTTAATTATTTATTTTATTTTACCTTATCGCTGGAAAATTTCTTGTACTCTTTCTTCGAAGCGCGCGTTTGGACGAGATTGAAAAATGCATAAAAATACCATCATATTAAATATTATTGTTTTATAAATAAACAAAATTTTAATTCTTGTACCTCTTCTAATCACTGTTGTTCCTCTTCTAATCACTATTAACACGCGCGAACCGCCCCTCTGATACCGCGAAGCAGCCTTATGAGCAGAAGAAATTTAAAAACAGGCACAAATCGCCCGCCTGAGGCCGCGAAGCGGCCGTAACAGTCCAACAAATTTAAAAACGGGCGCGAAGCGCCCGTCTGAGGCCGCGAAGCGGCCTAAAAATCACCAAATTTAAACAATATTCCCCCGTGGTTGTACCTAATCCACCCGTGGTAAACCGTTGGGACAATCTTTCCCTATAATTCATGATCAGACCTAGGTAACAAAGCTCCCAAACCGCGAAGCGCTTTTTCCCAGCTAAAACGCCAACGGTTCACGCACCCGCTAGTTTTTTTATTACATTTGTTAAATCAACATAAATAAACCTCTGCCAATAAAGTAATTAAGTCTCTTAAATTTCATGCCAAACGGGAACATTTCTTTTGTGTTGGTCGTGTGTTGAAATCCTTTTTTATATGTTATTAATTGTTTTTAATGGGTTAAATTAATGTATATTTTAACTATTCTCTTTTTTAACTAATTTTTAGATGATTTTCATGTAATTGTAACATGCATTTTTAGTGTTATTGATAATATACCAAAGTTTCGCTTGTTAAGAAGACACCGGAATTATGACGCCTGCTAACGTCTATTAATTGTATCATATAAAATTTTATTAATTAACCATTCCCTACAATTATATGAAATATAAACAAAGCATGATTTTAATTTAAACAAAGCATAATTTTAAAGTTTAAAAAATTATAATTTAAATTTATGAATATAAAGCATTCTATTTCACCTTTATATGAATTTGGATAAAAATTTTTATTAAATGCATCTCTTTTCACTCTATTTTCGTATTTCTATTCGCATATTAGTGGCAAAAATATATTTTGGTCCATTAATTGTTTTATTATTTTATTTTATATAAAAGCTTTTTGCAAAAATGAAAATAAATAATGACTTTTAAAAAGCTTGTTTTCTTAAATTGATTCATTAGATTAATGTTTAATTTATTTGATTTTCTTCAATTTTTTAATATGTAATTAATGTACGTACTATTTTCTCGCGTTCGTTTCTATTTTTTAAAAGTTCTTTACATGTAACCAATTTGTTTTGTAAAATTTGCTCCGAATTAATGTTCTATTTTGCAATTTACTATTTTTTATTTTCTACTTCTCAATAACGAATTTGATTTTATTTTGAATTTTATAAATTAACTATCTTTTCGTCATATTCATTAAATATTTTGTTTTAATCCACGTTTATTGGGGAAGGAATACATGATTTTTAGTTTTTCGATAATGCTTTTCTAGATTTATCGTGATATTTTTCATTCTTTTTAAATATTCTTAAATTCTTTAATCTAAGTTTATTTTTTCCTTATTTATCTAATTGTTGTTTAAACATCTTAAACTAAAGTTTTACAAAATAATTATTTGCTCGTTAATGTTTTAGAATTTTTTTAATTATATAATTTTCTTGGTTTATTGATACATTCAATTTTTAAAATTATATTTAAATTTTTCAATCTAAGTTTATTTTTTCCTTCTTTATCTATTTGTTGAGCAATTCTATTTTGTCAGTTTTTCTTTTAACTATTAAAATATAGATTATTGCTAATTGATTTCTTTTTCTTTTCAAGTGAAAAGTTCGGTAATAAATTATTGATCATTCTTTTATAAGTCATCGAATAATTTATATTAAATATAGTATGTTGTGATTTGTTTATGTTAACGAATAAATTAGATGTGGTATTTACTTTTAGAAAATTCAAGCTGGTTTCTGCCCCAACCAAATGGCGCTGCTTGGTACTGTCGCCATTAAACTTTGTAAAAATTCATTTCGAGAAAAGGGGAATTTTTATACTTTTTTTTCCATTTATTATTTTTATTTTTAACAACTTTATAAATATTTTTTTTGTTATATTATAATTAATTTAACTTTTTAGCTTTTGAGATATTATTTATTTATATTTAAAATATTTTTAATACTTTTGGTTTTAAAACCTTTTTAATTTAGAAAATAAGAATTTTTATACATGTTGTTTTCCCTGGTCCTTTTTTAAAAATTCGTTATAAAAATCCACTTTTACATGTTTTGCATGCACTCTTTGCAATTGCTTTTTAAACAGGTGGGATGGTTTATTTATAATTTTATAAAGATTTATATTTAACTTGCAATAAATAAATATTTATTTCAATTTGCTTTTATTCTCGTAGAAGTAAAGATTTTAAAATTAATTTTAGAATTTTTCATAAAATATTTTTAATTTTGCGTATTTATTTTAAATTATTAATTATATTCAATCTCTTATAGATTTATTCTTTAAAAAATTTTTCCAATTTAAATTTTTTAAATTTTTTCCTTTTATTACTTCTTTTTTACCATCTCCTCTTTTTACTAATCTCCCAAAACGCATATCACAATAGAAAAAATAAGGAATATTTTTTTATTTAATTTTATACTTTTTACAATATTACTTAGTTTATTGAATAAAATAAAATTTTTATTGACCAACCTTAATATAGCTTCAGTGTTTGGGTTTTTTATAATTGGCTGCTTCAAACAAATTTATAAAATGTCTTACTATGAATTTATTGTTAAATTAATTGCTTTTTTTCTAGATATTGTAATATGTATACCATAATTTCATGTTTGAAGGCTTTGATGGATTAATTTAAAAGCCAAGTTGAAATTTTTCATTGTGATTATTAGCATTTTTGCACAGTTAAAAGCATATATTTCTATTAAAAATATTTGATGAATCAAAGCAGAGATAAATTATTTTATTGAAAGAATTTTTTTTATTTTAGATTAAGTCCTATTTCAAGAGAATTTCTGTGATTAAATGTAAGTTGATATTAAAATATATTAATTTATAATGTGCATTACGCAATCAAAGTTGAAACAAAATTTTTTTGATTATATTCCAAACATTTTCCATTAAAGTGCTGAAGATTTTCAATTTCCGATTAACGACTCGGTCTCTGTGGTTTCAATCATCTGGACTCAATATATGAATTTTAGCCTATTTATATAATTTTTTATATGTTTCATTATGTTTTATTGTTTAAAATTTTATTTTAAATTTAATTATTTTAAAAATTTTCTTCCATTTCAACATAACAATTTTTATTTTATTGAATTATATTCTTTCTTTTATTGATTTATTAAATATTTCTTTATTTTAACTCATGCCTTTGCGCATTGATTATTTTACCTCATCCATTAATGTGACTTTAATTGTTGAAAAGTACAATTAGTCAATCATAGATTATGATGTCTTAAATATCCAAGAATGGATAGCAGTTCTGTGAAATAACAAAAATATATATAAATTTTCAAACAAATTGAATAACTTGTTTGTATAATAAAAATTGTTGAATTTGAAAATATTGCTATTGTATCTATAAACCTTATATTATTTGTTACTTTATAATTAGAAAAAATTATTTTATTTATAAAAATGTATTTAGCATTCGTTCCTTTGATAGACTGATTTAAAAACCAAGAATATTTTCGATGTGATTATTACATTTTTATGCATATATGAAAGCATATATTACTTATTATAAATCCTCGTTGATTAACCCAATAATTCATGAATTTCTCGGCCTTTCAAAAATGGTTTTTAGCTTCATTGTAACTTTTTATATTTTTTTGGTCTTAAATTGTTGTAAATTCAATGTAATTTCTCTCAGCTTCAATTCATAATATTTTTTGGATTCTGTTTATTAATCGTTAATTGTAGATACAAATATTCTTTTATTTTTTAAATAGGCTTTAATTTTTTTAACAGTTTTAAAATTTGTCTTTCATTAGGAGACGGTCGGTAACTACAAACTTTGCATTATTTTTGCTTTAATTAATATCAAATCCATAAAATATTAATTTTGTGTTCTGCATATGTTGGTAATAATTTATTAATTGACTACTTAATTTTATGCGATTCATTAGAATCTTGTTATTTGGAAAGGCAAAACAATCCTAATTTTAATTCATTTTCTAACTGGTAATAAGATATACAGTTTAATAAATGATTTGAAAATATATTCATATGATACACATATTATTTAAACTGTAAGTTATTTTGCTTTTTTTATCTATACCAAAACTCGTCTCAAATATAATCATTTATTGTTAAGCATTTTTCAATTTATGCATTCTTTTTTATATATTGGCAAATATAATTTATTTTTTTTTGTGTTTTAAAGTCAATTCTAAATTTTATACAATTTTTGACATTTTTTGATTCAATGCAATTTTTGGAAGTTTTTAGGCATATTTTAGTGCACATTTGATTTATATGCTGCAATTCATTATATTAATTTAGATGATAAAAAATAAAATATGTTTAGAATTAGTCGGAAAATAAAATTTATTCATAAAAAATTAAATGTTGCTATATTTATTTTATTTTAGAGTTCATTTTTTATTAAATTTATATGCGGCAATTTTATTTGTTTTTGTTCATCTATTATTTATATTCACAGCAAATATATCCATTTTCTTAATTAAGCTAATAGATACATTGTTATTTGTTTAATTCAACAAGATTTCATCTACATAAGCCTTCAAGGTCGATGCTTAATATTGCACTTTGTATTTAATATTTGAATTGTCTACTGAAAATGAAACATTTTTTTCTTTTCCTCGCTGACTGACCGAGCTTCTTTTGTATTTTGGTCAATTTCTCGAGAATCAAAGAATATTAATGGCAATAATAATTAATTTTTAGATTCTTTAATCATGCAGCAGGTAGGCGTTGAACATTCATTATTATTCTAATTCATTAATGTATGAAATTATTTTATTCTTTTTCGAAATATATTATTTTTCAATTCTTCCTTGTAGTAGTCCTTTTTACTTTTTAGGTTTCTTAATGTAATAATTTAATAGTAGAATGCATATTTATTATCATTTTACTTGCGATATACTTCAAGAGAACTGAAGGTTTTGATGAACTTAATTTTATAACATCGATTTATTTATTTATTTAATTCTTTTATAGTTTATTAATGTTTTCAAAAGGACAGTTTAAATAAATATATAGAATATTCAATTCTTCTTTATTAAATCATTATTTGATAATAAATCTTTTAACAGAATATTTTTAAAAATATTGAAATTTTGTATAAGTGCTTGTTATATGAATTGTATATTTTTATTATGATTTTTATTTGGAAATACGTTCAATTTACATGAAGTTTGGAAAAAAAATTCATCCAATCTATTTTATGGTCTTTGATATTTTTGTTCATTTAAGCCAAAAACACCAATTGATTTGAAAATAGGAAAATAAAGTAGAGAGAGAGGGAGGAGGAAGGGCCCATTGGATGGGGGCAATGCGTAATGGTGTTCTGCTGAGGATAATGACTATGGCACCGATTTCTAGTGAAAAAACTTTTTTTTTGCTCAATTGATTTGAAGAAAGGAGCTCAAAAAACGCATTTCTGCATTAAAATTTTTTCATTTGGACGTCATTTTTCGTCATTAGAAATCACTATTTTGGCGTTTTGTCACTTAAAATAGTTAAAATTCACTTTTTTGGCTTTTTGCCACTATTTTTCATTATTTCGAGATTTTTTGGAAAATTCCTTAACAAAAATGCAATAAAATCAAAAAATGCACCCCTAAGAATCGATCGAAAAATTTTTTTCAAAAAATGCACCCCTAAGAATCGACATAAAAATTTTTTGAAAAATACCACTAAGAATTGGAAAATTTTCATAAAAATTTTTCCCCCAAATTTTTTCTTGACAAAATTTTTGATTTAAAAAATGTCAATATTTGTTAAGATAAATGTTAGAAAGGAAATTTACTTCATTTGCAACTGAAATTAGTGAATAAAATTTTTTTTTTGCTCATTTTTGGCTGAAAATTATGTCACTATTCGTCACTATTTCGGTCTTTTTTCACTATTTTGTCACTATTTTGACACTTTTTCGTCACTATTTTAGTTAACTATTTTGCGATTTTTCGTCACTAAAAGTCGGGGGCCTAATAATGACAATTGTGCGAAATGTTAGCGTCGCTTTTTGTCGCTTTCTATGATGTAACGAATGATTGATTGAAAGTAAAGAGAAAGAGAGCGAGGGATCGATAGAAAGAGGAGAGATAGAGAGAAAGAGAGAGAGACTGTGTGAGAGAGAGAGACAGTGTGAGAGAATGCGAGACAGCATGTTAAATTATAAAATACTATTTTTTTCCGTATTTTTAGTAGATTTGTGGATTTTATGAAAGCCTTCCATTTTATCTACATAGGAAACTAATTATGCATAAGTAATGAGCTTTTTTGGCGAAAATTTTATTAAATATCAAAAAATTTTCCCTTGCGGCGTAACACTCACTTCTTATCCATATTTTTAAATTAAAAAACGAAAAAGTAATTTTCCTAATTATTTATGTCTCAATTTCAAGTAATTAGTGAAGGGATGAAGGACTTGTATAATAATTTTTATTATTTTTAATAATCGTCAGCTCGCTTTTTAAATTTCCCCAATAATTTTCACAGCATTTTAAATCCATATGGAATTTTCTATAATAATAATAATTTTTTGTTTTTATTTATTAATTATATTCTCGCTTCTTCATTTTTGACTTTTAAAGGTGTATGGTACGGTCAATTCATGTTAATTTACCCATTCAATTGTTTATATATTAAACATTGCATGTTTCATGATGAGACTCGAACTCACCAAATAGTTTTAAGCATAAAATAGATTTTAACAAATTCATAATATTCTAATAATATGCTTATTAAAGTTTTCTTCCCTTTTTTAAATTCATTCGAATCAAATTGGATTCTGTGGAGATTGCCCCCCAAATGCACAAAACCGTGGGCTGTAGTAGGCTTTTTCGTTCCATCTCCAAATTCTTTTTCAATTTATTTGCGTTGATTTTTCATAAAAATGTATTTATCTCTATAATTTTATCATTATTATCTGTTAAGTTTCGGTTTTATTTTCCTTTCCCATTATTCTTAATAAATTTGATTTTTATTTGTTGTAATAAAGTTTATTTTAATGAATAAATTTTTTATGATTTGCGTTTGGTTTTCTCAATTAGATTTTTATTTCTCATTTTGATTTTAAAATTTAATGATGGTAAACTATATTTTATTTCTCTAAAAAGAAAGTTTAATTATTTTTTGAATTGTATATTTATATTAATTTTCAAACTTCCAACAGGCTGCCAAATCTTTTTAGATTTTGTTTCTTCTTGTCCAGTGAATCCGAGCCTTCTTTTAATTGTATCCATATTATACTTGATCTCTTTCTGGTTTAGTCATTGTAATTTCTCTTTTTTATATTTTCTTCGACGTAAATAGATTTTATTAAATATATTGATAAGAGTAATTTTAAACCAATTGGTATTTTAGTAAAGCATTTTTAATTTGCATTTGTATTTTTTAAGTTGGGTTGAAACCATGTATTTTAATTTTTCTTCTTCTTGGTCCGATTCGGCGCGGCGGCGCCGTGAATTATGTGCCCCCAATCGCCAACGATTTTCTTTCTCCTCGAAGGAATTTAATAAAAATGATATAATAGTTTACTTGATAATAATTGTATTAAAATATTTCTTTTTATTTTTATAAATGAACAATGCACTAATATTGTCATAATCAATATTTATCAGAAGGATTATTATGTTTCATTCTGCTTTTCATTATGAAACACCTTTTGCTATAATTTTAAATGGAGATTGGATTAACATATTAAAATCATGAAATTTATGCTTCACTTTGAAATAAAAAATAATTTTTTATCAGCAAATTTGTTTTTTTAAATAAAATTTTTATTGGGAATCACAAAATTTAATTGTTTTCTATTACCTTTATATCAGCCATGTAATTAATTAATTGAATTATTTTAATTATTTGATATTTTATTAAACAAAATTTGATGAATTAAAATTTCATATGAGTTAATTTGTCACTTAAAATAGAATAAACTGCTCAAAATCTGTGATTTAAATAAAATTATAACAAGAATTGACATAATAAATTATGAGGAAAATAAACAAATAAAGTGGATGAAACTGATCAAATATTCTGAGTTTATACAACCCATTAATATATGTGCTTTTAAAATACAAAATTTATTTAATAATAAATTTATATTCTAAAAACAAAAACATGAAAAATATCATGGAAAACGAAACGCTTCTCTCGCATGAATTTTATCAAAACAAATCACTAATACGGACCAAAAGTTGAAAAACTGGTGAAGTCGCATTAATAGGTACAATGTGGGAATTAGCATGAGGACTGCAAAAGATAATGATTAATTTTAATTTATATGCTTTTTAAAAATAAAAATTTTTAAATGTTTAAAAAATATTCATTTGCGAAATTTTGAGAATATATAATTAACAGAAAATAAGAAGTCACAAAATGGATCAGAGAAAGAAAGCAAAAATAATAATCTATCATAAAATTCAAAGCCATTAAAAAATAATACATTGAAAAACCTAAGCAATGTAATTATTAATACAAAAAATATATAAATTAATACGAAAATGCAAAAAAGAATTAGAAATAAATAAAAAGAAATAAAAATTACTAATGATAACTAAATTTTAAATGTAAAATTGGCACGAGGCGAATCTTCGATTTAGAAACATGCAGCCAAACAAGAAAAAAAAGAACAGAAAATAGGAAAAGTTAAAAAATGGATCAGAGAAAAGAAAACAAAAATATCTATTATAAAAATCAAAATCAAAGCAATAAAACTATGCGTAAATCAATAAAAATATTATAAATTAAATAATTTATACAAATTTAAACATAAACTAATTTTGAAACCGCATATAAAATTAATTTTTTTTAAATAGAATATAGCTCTATTTAGCCTAATATAATAAATTTAGAGATTCATTCAAAAGGAACAACTTAAAGACTCACATTTTTACGTGTCAAATTTATATTATTCAGGTGAAAAAATTTCCACTGATAAAATAAAGTGGCCAATATTGGAGTGGGGGGAAACGCTACACCTACACAAGATAATTATTAAATCAAATTGTTACACGTTTATTTTCGAGTTTATTGTAAAAAAACATTTATAGCTTAACCTTAAAAATTATAATCTTTTTTGAGATGCTCACTAATGTGTCTCTCATGTTTTAGCATTTATTAATAACCGATCCTTTCAAAATATGAAGCACAATAAAAACCATTAGTTAAATTTAAAAATATATTTTCTATAATTTAATAATAAATCAATTAACCTTATGTATAATTTTTTACACAAAATAATGTAATAAAAAGCAATTTCTATTTTATGCCTATTGAGAGGTCATTTTCATAAAAAAAAATATTACTCCCATCTTATAAAGAATCTGAAAATTTAATATTTCTAAGGGAAATCAACCAGAAGAACTGTAAATTCTTTTTTTAACATTAAATTAAAATTTATTTCTGAAATAAATACTTTAAAAACTATTTTTTAGGACTTTTGGCAGATAAAAAAAATATACTTTTGGGGTTTGGGTCATATTTTAGCCAATTAAAAAAGTTTTTATATAAAAATAAATCTTTGATATTGAAAAAAATAGCATTGAAATGATTTTGTCTTGCAATTATGTTAGCGTAATGGATAAATTCATTTATTTTTGAGCAGTTTTTCAATTGACACATTTTTAGCATTTTTCTAGGGTTTTAGCACATTGAAAACAGAACTATTGAGTGCAACCAATTGGGAATAAAAATAATAAAATCAAGAAAACTAGTTCTATTTAAAGGCAAAAGTAAATAAATAAACAATAATCAAAAAAATGTTTCCATAATTTTATCCATAAAAAGAAATGGATTAAAATAAGGAACTGACTTATCTGATTAACTTAAAAACAACAACAGGTTACGGTAGCAATAAGGGAATGTGGCAAGACGTAGGCAATTGCCGTATTGATATTGCCGCTGACTGTGGTGGTGGTGATGTGCATATATCGAAGACATGGGCAGGTGTAAAAACTTAAATAAATATTAATTTTAAAAAAATTTACAAATTTAAATAATACATTTACTAAAGTATACTAAAGAAAATATATATAACTTAAAACAAATAAAATTAATAAAAACAAAGTTATAATAAAAAAAATATTTTTAAGTAGGCCAAATCAATTTTGATTATATTGGGAATAAAAGTACGAAAAAATAAATTAACATAATTTTTACATTTTATACTCTCGAAATAAACTGCTGTTTAAATCAAACTATTGAAATCTAATAACGTTAAAAATTACATTTAATAGTAAAAATATTATTAAATTTTTAATGCATTTTGTTTATAAACTTATCCAATGAACAAAAACTGTGAAGTGTTGGATATTGGACAAGAAAAAGTAATAAATAATTTCAAGATTTAATCTTTATAAATCAAAAAAAAAGTATAAGAGAAATTAAAATTTATTCAACGAAAATAATAATTTAGAGTCATAATTAAACGTAAACAAAAGAATTAAATCAAATTAAAAATGTTTAAATAAAATGAGAGCATAAATAATTTACTAACAATAAAAAAATAAATTATTAAGTCTATTTTTTATAAAACAATAAAAAATATATTTATCCATATTTCTTAATTTTATTTAAAAAGATGAAATTATTTGTTTTAATAATTATTTAATCGTACATTAAGCTCGGTCAATATGTTGTATATAACGTGAGATTCGGTCAAGTTTAATGTTGTGCCGACGTAAAAACCTTAATTAATTATTAAAAAACGATTTAATTAAACAAACTACCGAAGTAATCATTCATAATAAAATAAAAGCCCAAAATATTTTGTAAATAATTATAAATATTTTTATATCAATCAATTTAACATTTCACCAAACAAGAGAATAAAAGAGAAAGAAAACAAAAAATATATAAAACAAATCCAAATTAAACAAAGAAATTGTTCGAATTTGAAGCCTTAAAAGATAATATTTTCATTAGAATTAATACAATATAAAATTTAATTTATATCTTTAAGGCATTTATTTTCAAATTATAATAATGTAATTAGCTTTTTCTTGAAGAAAATAAACACCTTCCTTCATAAGAATAGATGAATTTAATACAAAACATAATAATATTAATTAAAAGTCATTTTTGTCAGTTTTTAAACCATATTTTAGTGCATTTTTGGAAATTTTCGGGTTTTTAAGGCATATTTGGCGGCTTTTAGTGCATATTTTATGAGCATACATATTTTGGCGAGATGTTCAGTTGGCGAGATATTAAGTTGACGAAATGTCATTTTTTTGACTGAGTTGGCGAAATGTCCAAATTTGGCTAGTTTGGGTCAAAATTGTAGAGTCAGAATTAAAACTTTTTGTAAATTTTTACTAATTTTTTAAAATAACAAATAGTAAATTTCATTATGATTGAGTTTAAGCTAATTTATGATTTATTTTTAGCAAATAAAATAAAATAACTAAATTTAAATATTGCGAACTTTGGTACTTTTGTCACTTTGCCCTAGCACATTCTATAGCCCCATCCCTCTCTCACACACTCTCATTTTCTCTCCTTCCCTCCCCTCCCCTCTCTCTCTTTCTTTCTCTCCTTCCTCTCCCCCCATCTCTCTCGCTCTCTCTCTCACTGCACCCTCTGTTTCTTAATCAATTAAAAAGGACGCGGAGCCATCGTTCCATTGACATTGCTATAAAACTAAAATGAGTTTTTCACTCAATGAGTATTATAATAATTCACCCAATGACCATTTTCATTCATTCGATTTTTAAAAAAACCCAAACATCGAAAGAGTGTAATAGGCACAAAATCATAAAATTGACTTAAATAGTTTAGAAGCATAATAAAGAAAACTGATTTTAAAATTGCGCAATTTTTGGTTTTTGTGGGGCTTGGGGCATTTAAAAAATTTCCTTAAAAAATTTATTCCTAAATATGTATAAAATCCAGAGAATTTAATAATAATACTCAATGATCAAAAAGAAAATTTCATTCTGTCAAGAACATTTAAGAAATGCTGACAAGTTTTTACAAAAGCATGTAAAATAATTTAAAATAACATTTAAAAAATAAACTTATTTTGTTATCTTTATAATCAGGGCTTTACAAAATTTTCAGTTGACAGGCCTTCGTTTTTATGCTAATAAAATATTGTTTTAGTTGATTTTTCATGTTTTATTACTTTTCCTTCGCGCTACTATCAGTTTTAGAAAAAATCTTTTTTTGGGGTCAAACTCTTTGTTTTAGCCTCGTTTGTCCTTTTTTTGAAAAAAAAAACTTTGCCGCCCTGTTTATAATATATAATTTTTGTTATAAAAATTATTACATACCTAAAATATCTTACTTGAACAAAGAGGATGTAAAAATTTATCCTTGGGTAAAGAAGACCCCGAGTCGAGTTTTTTAATAATTTAAATTTAGAGCAGATTTTGAATTCTGAAAAACAATCATAACAACGATAATTTAAAAAGATGCTGATAAATAAGCAATATCTTGAAATAAATACACAAATATTGAAAAGAAATAAAAAATACATCTTAATTTAATTTTATAAACAATAAAAACCTTTTAATTTAACGACAATTTAATATCGTTACAATTTAAAAAAAGAAAATGTCAATTTACGGGACATTTTTTGTTTCAATAATGTTTAATAATTGTAAACAAAATAATTTAATATTTAATGCCAAATTACTATCGTTACAATTTATTTATAAAGAAATTGTCAAAAATAAAAATAATATTCAATTCAAAGGCTCTTTGAAAATAACAGGACATTTTTTTTCTCAACAAATTTTAATGGACAAAAACTAAATCGAGGTGGGCTGAGCGTGACGGGAGGATGTATGAGAATAACGGATGCCTGAATAAATTTATTGTTTACTAATTGAGAATTGATATTTATCAAAATTAAAAGATTTGTAAAAGAATAATCCATGGAATATTAAAAAAAATTTATTTTCTCTTAAATTTTTTTATCATTAGAAATTAATAAAAAATACTTAAATTAACAGTAAATAAGAGAAAAATGTTATATATCGAAGAAAATAAAGAATAAAAAAAAAGGTTATCAGAAAAAATAATAACCTTTTTGTTTAAATTATCTAAAGAAGAGATTTCATTAGTGTTCCAAGGCTTTAATGATAAAGAAATGAAAATTGCAAATGCAAAAAAATGATGTAAATAAACTCACAATTATAAAAATTACTTATATTAACAAAATAAAATGGTAAATAGATTGAAAAAATTGGACCAATACAAGAAACAATGAAGAAAAATAAAATAAGAGCCTGTTATTTTTTTATTAGGAAAGATGAATTAAATGAAAGGTTTTTATTAAATAATACCAAGACCAAAAAGAATATATCTAGTATAAATTTTGAATATATATTAGGGCAATGATTGCATTGTCCAATGTAAAAGGAACCAAATAAAATTATTATTTCATCTTTACCATGAAATATTAAATATAAAATTTATAAATTAATATTAAAATAGAAGTACAAATCTATATGGGTGCGATCGGCAGACACCAAGAGTTAAAATAGGAATAAAAGACGTAAAAATGAAATTTTAAAACATATTAATACAGAAAATTTAAAAAAAAGAAATGTTGAAAAATATAATATTAAAAGATAAAAAAAATTTTCAATTATAAAATATTGATATACTAAATGACAACAGAATAACAACGATTCAAATATTTTTTAATGAGCGACAATATATACCCTATTAAAAGCGAAATACTATATAAAAAATCCAATGAAAATTTAAAAATATTTAATTCCTGAATTTCAATTAGGAAATGACTAATGAGTTAATATGGGATCGAGCCAGTCCAAGAAGTGTCGCAAACAAAGGGAGCAACAATTATTTTAAAAACATCATTAATTAAATAAGAAAATTATCGTTATTGGAAACACCTCATAATATGTGGTATAAAAGTTTAGTTGATTCTATATTAAATTGAAATTTTTCTTTTTAATTTTTAAACCTAATAAACTAAAACCAAAAAATTAATTTTATTTAAAGTTTCTAAAAATGCACAAATTATAGTGAATAAATATTTTCTTAATGATTTAAGAAGCATAAATTTGCAAATTTTAATTGTCAAATTTAACGCAGAAAATACCAGAAATCAAGCAAGAGATAACAAATGAACACTAATTAAATTTATCTTTCATGTAATTAGTTTTAAATTTTTACAAAATGTACTAAAAACAAAATTAAAATTTTGCGAGTAGTTAAAATGTAAAAAAAAAATATTATTAATGTCAACCTAAAGTAGTTAAATCATTGCCTAAGAAACACCGAAAAATATCAACTTGCATAGAAAAAAGAGGAGAAAAAATTTTTTGTAAAAATAAATATTAATATTAAGCATCACCGTAAAATTTGAGTCCTGTAATGGGTCCATATGACATGAGTAATTATATGTTTATTGATATAATTAAAATAAGTTGAATAAGAACGACGCATTTAAAAGAATATAAAATAATCCTTCAAAAAAATTTTTAAATTATCATAATTCAGAGTTAAATAAAATAAATATTATTAATTTCAACCAAAAATCGATAAAATCAATGCAATTAAATTTATATATATTATAGATGAAAGTACAAGTTTTTTCAACATTTTAAAAATAAATTTGGAATTTATCATTTAAAATAATTGAAAACAAAATTTAAATTAAATTCATACATTTATTGGCATAATGGTTTCCAAGCAGAAAAGTGACGGGTATTTTTATAATTTTAGGTTAAGAGCAGATAAAAAATGCCTGAGAAAAAAATAATCAAAATTCTAGCCTTTTTAAATAGTTAATATGTTACTGATTTATTATATTATATTAAAGAAAATGAAAATTGAAAAATAAAATAAATAATTAATCCAAATTGAAAAAAGTAATAATAATATAATAAATCTTTACTAAAGGAAAATTCCGGAGAAAATTATTTTCTTATATAAAAGTTCAATAGAATTAGAATAAACAAGCTAAAAAATGATTTTGGGAAAAATAATAAAATAAAAATACATATGCAATAATTATAAAATGCTATTAAAAACTCATTTATTGGAGATATCATCAGTTAAATGCATAAATAAATGGATAAAAAAAAGTAATCCAAAAACTGAGTGGAAAAAAAACAAAAATATTAAAAGACTATAACAGACATGTTTTAATGCGTTTAAATAAAAAATTTTATTAAAATAAAAGCGTAAATCTAAAAATAATGTGTATAAATTAAACCAATTGAGGTTGCGCTATTTTAAAAAGGGGAAGCAACGAGGAGTTTTTTTTGTCTTGAAGTTAATAAGGCAATATGAGCCTTTTATTTGTTCAATACAAAAAAATATGAATTTAAAATAGCAAAAACTAAGAAAATCTATAAAACCCACCAAAATTCACACTTCAAAAAGCAACTGGAAATTAACAAGAAAAAGAAACATATAATAATTTAAATCTACAAAGTGTTATTAAATAATTTGATCTTATCCTAGAAATATTATTTCATTCAAGTGTACTTTAACCAATAAAATTGAAAATAAAAATGTGAAAGTTTTATTTATGCCAGCAAAACCAAAATATGCAAGAGAAATGGAATAAATGTGCCCTTTTTTATGAAGACAAATGAGTTTTCAACAAGACCAGTTATTTATATATTCTATCCTAATGAAAACATAATTACGACCAATTTATGGAAAAATTAAATGAAGCACTTGGATGTGCCAGAGAACATGTAATGAATTATTTAAAACAAATTTTAATATAAAATTTTTTAAATAATTATTTTTTTGAAATTTTTAATTAAATTCATAGGTTTCTAAATAATATTTTATATAAAATTCACTTGAAACCACCCACACTACAGAATTAGAATGGGAACCAAAAACCAAGAAAATTAATAATGAATTAATAATTATACAAAAATTAATAAATAAAACAAAAGACAGAAAAAATTCTTATGATTATTCTCAAAAATAAAAAAGATTACAAAAAGATAAGGTACAAAATAGTACAGATCAACAAAGGGCAAACAGGAAGAGCATCTATCCGAGAGCACTTTTCATGAAAAGTACTCTTTATTAAAATGTAATTAAATGTAAAATATAATTGAAAACACAAATAAAAAATTTTTATCATTTTTAAATAAAAAATTATAAAATTTAAAAAATAACTAAATCTATTCAAGATATTTATATATTCTAAATATTATTTTATAAATTCACATGAAATCACACACCCATCGGAATTAAAACAAAATGGTCATTAAACTGAAAATTAAGAATTAATAATATCATAAACCAAGGCAGGAATGTTAATTATCTATTATAATTCCAAGCTTATAGATCAATATTCCAATTTAAATCAAGACGTATTTTTATCTTTATCTAAATCTTTTTTCTGCGCTAAAACCTGAAAAAATCTTCGTATATTAGAAAAAAGAGACAGAAATTTGGTGCAAGGTCATTTGTCTTCAACTTTAATTATTATAAAAAACAAAGGAAAGCATATTAAAACCAGGCAATGCCGAAATTTATATTCACATAAATAAATAAATTCATGCTCTTAAATAGAAATTTTGATGAATAAAATTTAAAAAATTGTTAATAAATAAGAAATTATTAATTAAGAAATTACTTAAAAATTAATTTAGGAGAATAATGAATTAGACTAATGAATTAAAACAAAAGATAAAATTATTCTTTAAAAATGCGATTTTAATATTAAATTTAAAAAAAAATTTAAATTTGTCTAAATTTGGTAATTGTTAAAATAATTGCAAATATGAAACAGATTTTAATTGAGGAACTTATTATTTAAGTTTAAAGATTATTTATTAAAGTTTTAATCAAATAATTTATTAAAACTTCGAACACGAATACTCATTCGAAATAATTAAATTTACTTAATAAAAAACATAAACATATAAAGCAAGAGTAAATAATAAATTAGTTCGAACATTATTTAATAAATAAAAACACGAGCAAATTTGAAAAGTAAAATTGGAATACCAAGAAGAGGAAAACAAATTCTACGAATGTGAAGAAAAAAAAATGTTGCACTTGACTAAAAAAATATTAGTAAATACGAAAATCTAAAACATTATCTTTTTCCATGTGCGTACAAATGCTTACACACTTTAAAATTAAATAATTGTAAATAACTGCAATAATAAAATAGATTTTAATGGAAAAAAAACTCTTTATTCAAGTTGAAAAGTATTAAACCGAGTTTTCATTTGATAATCTTTACACAGTTACCATCACACAACAGTCGACTGCAAGAAATTGAGAATTTAAATATTAAAATAAAATATTGAATTATAAAATTGATATCCAATATTCATTCTATAACTCTAAATATGATGAAAAAAAATTAAATTTAAATTATTGTCATCGAGTCATCCAGTAAGAGTGAGAGGGTGATATATAATTTTATATAATAATTTAGATAAAGAAAGAATTTTAGCGAATTTTAGCTTAACAAAACAAAAGAAAATTTAAAAATGTAATTTCTGTTGTTTATAAAACAACAAATACAAAATAAAAATTGCAATAAGCGAATTGCTGAATTAAAAAGTGAAAAAATGTGCTTAAAATTATCAATTATTTTATCTAGTTAAAACAAATGCAATAAAAGAAAAACAAATAGATAAAACATTAATACTTTAGATCTCTAATAAATTATACCATTCCATAAAAGAAAATTTTTTAAATTAAATATTTTCTGTTTGAAATAAAATTTGATTAATTTATTAACCTTCCGCTAAAATGTTGCAATTATTATTATAAGTCAAATAAATGCAGAAGCTTTTGCGAAACACATTAGAACCAAATAAACAATTTTATAATCCTGACAGAAAATGCATATTTTCCAGAAAATTCTGACAATTGTAAAATTGCACCAGAAATGCACATTTTCTGGAATAAATTACAATTAAAGCAATCTCTAAAAACAAGTAAAAAATGAATAATGTTATGTCTAGAATAAAACCGAAATAATTTATAAAAATTGATTCAAATCATCATAATTTCCAGGAAATAAATTGAATGATCGCTTTTCGGCAGTGAAAAAAAACTATAATGCTAAAAAAATTTGTACCATGAAAAATGATAAAAAGAAGAAGAAAATGCTATAATGTTGTGCAATGAAAAAATTCAAAAAGATAGTGCGAGGCCGAGCCCCCCCCTTCCCCCCCCCCCCCCGAAAAAAGGCAAAAGGCTGAGAAATGCTGTGCCAAAAGTAAACGCTAAAAGGCATGTGAATGTTAAGAAATGTTGTGCCAGTAAGAAAATGTCAATAACAAAGAAGATGTACGAGGCCGAGAAGCGGCCGAGTAAGACCTTGGCGCAAAAAAATTGTTGATGGGGGCCGCAGGCCCCGTACGAGGCCGCGAAGCGGCCGAGCCCTCCACAATGGTTCAACATTCCAAGGCACATAAAAAAGTTAAAAATGCTGAAGAAATTTGCTGAGGTTGAGTCCCATTGATTGTAATGCTAATGAATTAAGTCCCCGTATGGGATGCCGGGTGGTTGAGTTCAGGTGATAGAAATGCAGAATTGTTGAGGTTAAGTCCCAATGATTGTAATGCCATAGAATTGAGTCCCAGAGATTGGATTTCCATGGTTGTTTAAGAAATGACAAACAAAAAGATTAGTAGAATGTTAAAAAAGTTGTGCCTTAAGAAATTCCAAGAGAAGCGTGAGAGGCCGCGAAGCGGCCAAGACATAATAGATTGTGTTATTAACAGGGTTCGAAGTTGTATGCACTAAAATATGCCTCAAAAACTGCCAAAAATGGCTTTAACCACAAAAAATACCAAAAATAATCAAGAAAACATGAGCTGTTTTGGACAAATGAAACCTAATGTGAAGCAAAAATCAAACGTTAATTTTAAAATTAAGCCTTGAATGAGTTCGAAACAAAATGTGTGTAATTACTAATTATAATGAAATATATTTGAATATTTTGAAAGAGATAAATTAAGGGAACAAAAAAATTAAATAACGCAAAAAAAATATATTTAAAAAAATTTGTTATTCAATCATCAACCAAAACTAATTGTTGAAAAAAATTATTTTAAAATGAGCAACTGTAAGCAAGAAAAAAATAGATTACTAACCCAACGTCCGGGGATAAGCGGCACCTCACAACCAAGCCAGAGCGGCTTCCCGCCGTCTCTTTACGGACAATCGACTACATATTTAAATATATAAGAGAATTTATAATAAAATTCACAAGCTAATTTATCGAAAAGTTGAATAAATTCATAAAAAATAATGATTTTTACAAATACATATTACAACAAACACTTCAACGACCTAATGGTTCACGCAGACGTCAAGAAAAAATAACATAATTTATTAAAAGATAAAGAGATTATACAATACAAGACAGCAAAAATAAAAAAATATATATATATGAAAATATTAAAAAATAATCTAAAATGAGAAATGAGGACAATTTATAAACTAAGACCAACTGAAGACGTCAATATTAAAAGGAAAAAAACAGAAAATATTTATTAAAACATATAGAATAAATTATATTTAAAAAAATTTAACGATGTATGGAGGAGGACATTTTGTAATAATAGAAAAAAATTTTAATGTAAATAAAATTATAATTGCAACAACTCAATTTTTTGCTTGAAATTTTTTTGATTTTTCATTTCGGGGGGGGGGGGGGGGGCACGTGCCCCCCACCCCCCCCCCCCCTTAGATACGGGCTTTGTTTTGAGTTAATTTTATTTCAATTTTATCCAGAGATGTGATATCTGAGTATTTTTACTCATTTTGTGGTCTTTTAGAGGGTCAAAGAGGATTTTTTTGAAAAATGAGGATTTGAGGATTTGTGTGGTCTTTTGAGAAAATTTGAGTATTTGTGTGGTCTTTTGATAAAAAAGTGACAAAACGCATAATTTTTTGAAAAATAGGTATATTTGGCAAAATGTTCGACTTTTTCTTCAAATCTTTAAAAAAAAATTTCGAAAAATCCTCAATCAAAATCATTTTTTTGAAAAAATCTGTTAACAAATCGCACTCAAATTCCCAAATTTTTTCCGGCAGTGCTTATCGGCACTGCCGGACCCTCTCCTCCCAAGGTTCCCAAAAAGTTTTTTGCAAAAACCGCGCCACAAAAAAAAAAGCAATTTTTTTTGTGGGTCTCAGTGGACAGATAAACAGAATTCATACACATGGGCACTTTAAAAGCATTGGCCCAAGTGAAGTGCAACTTCGATTTTTCGTGCTCAGACTTCCACAAAATGCTTATAAATGACAAGAAATTGATGAATTTGATTGTTTCAAATGAAACATATGACAGTTAACTGATTTTGTACGCATTTTATGATGTTTTAAAAAATGAGGATTTTTTACGGCAAATGAGGATTTTTTGAGGTATTTTAGTGGCAAATGAGGATTTTCAAAATTTTGAGATCACATCTCTGATTTTATCTATACATAATTTGTACTGGTCTAAATTTGTTTTATTTGAGAATATTAATTAAATGAACAAACAAATTTTACTGGCGGTGATGTAAGCAATTTTTTAAATTTATTCATTGTAGGAAATACTTTAAATTTATAAATTATAAAAAATATAACAATAAGATCTGAAGTGTTAGAATTAAAATTTTTGTACATATTTTCTAATGAAAAATATCAGAACACTAGAAAAAAAGCTTCTTATTCAATGGCCCAAAGAAAAATTTAAAACATCAGAAAACTACTAAAAATTTTTCCATAAAACAAATAAGTACAAAAGAGGCACGAACAATTTGAATATTTATAAAAAAATAAAGATAATGAAAAAATCTAAAAAGTAACCAAAACATAGAGAAAAATTTTTAAGATGAAGATGGGGAGAATCAAATGGATTGTAGAGAAAGAAAGTTGATTCTGCAGCATGAAGTGTACTTAATAGAAAAAAGTTCCCGAACATATGCGTATTTATTTAAATAAACTTGTCAATAAAAAATATCTTCTATTTAAAAATATGCTCAAAATGATAAAACAAAAATCAAAAATTATGATTAAAAATTTTATCAAAAATGAAGTAAATCTACAAATCTTAATACAATTAAAAATTGGTTTTTTAAATAAATATAAAACCAGTATTAGCAATGTAAGTTTAAAAATGATTTTTAAATAAATTAAACAAAAAATATCTAATATACCAAAATTATATAAACATTCACTCTGTCAGCGTGAGACATCAATCGACTAGTATTTTAAAATTTTCAAGATAACAAGAGGACGATATAATCAATTCTTTAATGACTACGAATATAAGTAGTTAAATATGAAATATTTTAAAAATAAATTTATATTTTGAAGAACCAACCAAATGAGAAATAGCGATATTTGAGCTGAAAAAGAACAAAGATAGAATGAAAATAATTTAAATGTAATATATAAATTAAATTTAGTACAGAAAATATAAAGGAAATATAAAGTTTTTAAAAAATACGAAATGATAAAATCAAAAATAACTTACGAAAATGTAAGCTGATGATTATGAATTTAAATAAATAATTCATTAATTACATACCAATTATGTTGACACCCAAAGGGGAAAGCAGCTTGGATGCATTAATCTTGTGTAGCCATGAAAAAAAATAAACTGAAATTCGAGATAAATAAGGAAAATTCAAGATAAATAAAGAAAAATATGTCTCTTTCGACAGAAATTTATAAATATAAGAAAATATTATATATAATTAAAAATATTGAGCTTTTTAAGACAAATAAATACAATGAAATAACAAATATATTGCTAAAATAATCAAAAAAAAAGTGAAAAGCAAAAACTTTAAAATTTTTATGACTAGATATGAATTCCATTAAAAAAAGAACTGAAAGCATAGCATTGTTCAGGCGGAGGTACTTAAAAATACCTATGATAAAAATTGAAGAAATAGCAAAAGCAAATATTACTTTATTAGTAAAGCTGTTTTTAATTAATATCTTCGAATGTATAAAAAAGAGATGTTAAAAAGCTAAATTGCTAATAAATCAAAACACAATTTATTTATTTTATTAAAATAGGCTCAAATTTTATGAATTATTAATCAAAATACGAAATAAGAAGCTAATACATTAAAACAGTCTTCAAAATCACTCGCTGATGAAGATATTTTTTCTCTGAATAAATACATGCATTAATTAGAAATTGGTTTTACATTAACAAGCAAATTACCTCTTTACAAAATTCTCCATATAAATTGTGAAAAAATATCCTTATATACATAATCATTTGAAATTGAGGCATACACTGCAAAAAAAAAAAGCAACTTTGAGAATAAGAAAGAAATGGTTAAAAACAAAAATAAAAAAGCAGTAAAAATATGTATAAAATAAATAGGTATGTTAAAAAAATTTAATTAAATTTAACAATTTTTTTTATAAAACTACTTCAATGAAAAGATCATTACGAAAAATATGAGCAAAATAAAATGCCAAAAATATTTATTTTATTTAATGTGGAAAAATAGCAAATTTTTTTTGTAAAGCTATGAAAATTTAAAACAGAAGGCGCGCCCAACTGCTTCCACTCATCCTCTAGCGATGGACGCGCGTGCTCAAGAATTAAAATATAAAAATAATATTCTGATGTAAAAATAATTTTGTTATGATGATAATAAATCGAAAATGAAAAAATTAAATGCACAATTCACCTACACCTAATCATTCAATTGAATTATCTTGATAACCCATGTCTTAAATGATGTTTAAAACTATTTAACAATGTAAGAAATAGAGCAGAAAATGAATTTTATAAATTTGTACCGAACGACAATAATTAAATAAATTAAAAATGATAATTAAATATAAAATTAATATTTTGAACGAAGAAAAGAATGTTCAACCGACCTGTGAATCGCATTACCGAATTATAAATTCTTATATGAAAAATATTAAGAAAAAACTATCAAAATGAAATTAAATAGGAAGAAAAAGTGATAAATTAAATGGGCTCATAAAAAGTAAATAGCTTACCAAAAAATATTAGTTTAAAATGAAACACAAAAATGGATTAAACAATCTATAAATTTATGTAATAATAATATAAAATTTAAATGTAATTGTGCGGTAACGTTTTACATGCTCATTATTTTGAACTAAACTTTTGGTAAAAAATAATTTCCGATGAACAAGACTTAACAGTAGGGTATATCCCAATCCCAATAATTAAATTTGTCGAAAAATAAACAAACTAAAGTCGCGCTAATTGTTTATATAAAAGAAACTTTTGAATAAAAAATAAATAAACAGCAATGGGAAATTAAATATAGGTAAGCAAGCATAAGTTCTCTTAAGTTAATTTTTGATAATTTCTTTTTTTTTATTATTTAATAAAAACACAAGAGAATTTTTTATTTCTTTACAATTTTGAATTTATTAAACAAATTTTAACTTTAAATTAAAATAGTATTAATAAATTATATATTGAATTTAATAAAAATTGATATGATCAACTTTGACACTTAGTTTTTGAAACTATAAAAGAGAATACCGCCAGCATACCACTTATAGTTTATTTGAACGTATAATTATAATAAATATATTCATTTTAGAATAAATTTTTTATAATATAAATCAATTAGAAACAGTATTCAAAGTACCTCATCCCAGTCTAATTTCAGGATTAAATTTTTTTGTACTTTAATATTGGATCCAATTTTTACTCTCGGCTACGCGTACTCACACAAATAATAAATTTTAAAAATTCCGGTGATAGAAGAAACGCTTTTGTGAATATTAATGAATTAACTGTAAGAATAAAATCAAATTATAACAATAGTTTTCTTCTGAATTATATCTATATATTTTTTTATCGAATACAAAAAAAAATCGCAATTTTTACATGGATACCCAAAGCCTAAATCAAAAAGCAAACTTATAAAGTTTCACAGTACCAAGAGTATATACAAAATAAACAAATGTGTTGAAAATAAGCTCAACTCATAAAATTAAAAAAAAAATTATGTAAATAATTGAATCTTAAATAAATAATAATATGTAACCTATATCTATTTAGGAACATAAAATATAATTTACTATCGTCTCATATCAATTAAAAATTCTAAAATAAAACTTATTTTGACAATGACACCCAAAAATTTTTATTTAATTTTAAATATAAAAAAAGAATTTTTATTTTGGAAAAGAAAAGCAAGTTCGCGCGTTATGAAGCACATACTTTAATGAATTTTTGTCGTAAAATCAAATTTGTTGTAAAATATTAGAAATAATAAATAAGGAATTATTGAATAAAACGAATTAAATTATTACTGACAGAAGACCAAGCCCCACTAAAATTCGGGAAAACCAAGTTTCTTGGACAAGAAATAATATTAATTGATTCAAATCTAAGCATTTGAAAAATAAAAATATTAATTAGAATGAATAGAAATTAAAGTCAAAGATTACAAAAATGAGAAAATGTACGTTAACCAAAATATATACAAAATAATTATAACAAAAAAGGATTCTAGGTAATGAATAAGAAATCTCAATTTGGAAAAATTTATGTCCATATTTTGCCATTTATGTCCATATTTCGAGATTTTTGGGCCATTTTATGGCCATATTTTGCCATAATTAGGAACCCTAATTATAATTCATCAAAATGAAAGTGTAAATGGGAACGAAAAGCAGGATTAAGCATAAAAAATGGCATAATTATTGGCAAAGAAAATTACTTTTATTTGACTATCTGATTCGAAAAAGTTATTGAAAACATTTTTTATGCAAAAAATTTATTGTCTGTTTTTGTGTTACCAATTCCTATTATTGTTTATTGTTAGAAAAAAACCTTCTCCTTCCCAAACACTTTCGAATAATGCCAGGAATGTGCACCTTATTTTGGCACAAAAAAAGGTTGACTCTCCGACAAATTATCAAGAATTAGAGCAAAAGTTAAATTTTTTAATTAAATTAAAATGATCTAAGATAGGCACTTAAAATGGCGAAATAGGCAAAAAAATAGGCATTATAAGACCCCGTCGACATCCAAAAGAAGCAAAAAGCGCGCTTTTCATTCTTAACAATGCATATTATTAAATTTAAGCAATTTTATAAAAAATTAGGCCCTACAATAATTGGCCAAAAACGAATTAATTGGCCAAAATGAGTCTTCTTTTTACCTTTTTGTGATCTGATTTCATGTGCAATTCGAGCGGAGAGCTCGTTGATCAGCGATCGGCCAACGGATGTGAATGGCTGGACATCCATGGCCAATTAGGTAAGTCATTTTTGGCGGCACTAATGCCAGGATATGAGATGAGCAAAATAGAGCAATTGGTCCAACAATAAGCCAGTGAAATCCAGGCTGAAATTAAAAATATTAATTATTGGGGCAGGTTGTTCCCCTAAAATCACAAAATTGCAATTATTTGAAAGCCTAAAAAAGTGCCCTTTTCCTTTTGGGCTCACAGTTCAAATAATTTTTTGAAATCAGAACGCCAAAATTTAAACTATTCTCTCTCTCTCTCTCTCCTTTCTCTGTTTCTCTTCCTCATTCTCCCTCATCTCCTTCTCTTTGCTCTCCGCTCCCACTCTCTCCCTCCCTCCTTCTCTCTCCTCTCTGCCTCTTTGCTCTCTGACTCTCTCAACCACTCTCTCGCTGCATTAATAGAAAATGAACACAAAACGACGCTGACTCGTTGGCATCATTGGCATTATCTCAGCACGCCATTTAGCATTGCCCCATCCGATGTGCCCTTCTACCTCTCCCAAAATCCACTTCAACTTTATATGTTGAATCGTAATCAATTTTTTCTCCGATTTTTATTGAACATTTACATCAGGGACCGGATCGAAAATTTTCAAAATCAGATTATCAAATACAAAAAATCAGAATCCTTAGTCAAAAACTAGTACATTTCCAAAATGCTTCAATTTAAAATCTGTTATTTTAACAATTTATTCATCAATCAAAATTATTCAATATTTTATATTTTTCGCCTACCCATTATCGATTTTAACAATTTTTTATGCGTCGCGTTTTTTTTTGTGACAAGGAGGAAAACAGAGTTTATCCAAAAATTGTCCAAATTTTACGTCAAAAGTTAATCGAGATAAAATATTGACATTATACAATAAAATTTCATAAATTAAACTAATTTTAAGAAATAAGAAAAAATTTAGTCAATACTCAAAAATCAGAACTTTTCTGATAATAGGGCCGATCCTCCCCTTACCCCTTTTTTTTGAAAAAATTGAATTTTACTAAGTCCCAAAAAGTTTTTAGGTGTTTTTTGGAGCCATTTCTCACGGATATGACATCCATTTCGCCTGATTTCGAACCCGGACCCGAATTCGAACATTTCAAAATTGTGCATTTATGCGACAAAATGATCAAAATGCACGAAAAAAAGTATATTATTACTTTTATAATTATGGTGCATGTCTTTGAGTTTTATCCATGTAAAAGCCTTATTCAGCTGTTCCTTCGTGTAAATGACGTTGCATAAATGTGAATTTTGAAAAACGTGTCTATTTTCTGATCTAAATCTGGTCCGGAGTTCGAAATTGGGCGAAATGGATGTCTGATTCGTGCTCCTTGTCAGCGATCCCGAAAATTATTGAGTCCCAGAGATTGGATTTCCATGGTTGTTTAAGAAATGACAAACAAAAAGATTAGTAGAATGTTAAAAAAGTTGTGCCTTAAGAAATTCCAAGAGAAGCGTGAGAGGCCGCGAAGCGGCCAAGACATAATAGATTGTGTTATTAACAGGGTTCGAAGTTGTATGCACTAAAATATGCCTCAAAAACTGCCAAAAATGGCTTTAACCACAAAAAATACCAAAAAATAATTAAGAAAACATGAGCTGTTTAGAAAAACAGTACCCATTTCGGCTAAAAAACCAAATGTTAAAGAGTCGCCTCCAAACCCTGGTAATAACAATTGTAACATCAAATTATAGTAAAATGTTACAATCTTCAACTGCACAATAAAAAGCATTTTTTGATTAAATAGACTTCAGATTTAAATAAAATGACCAACATTTATCTCATTAACAAAATAAAATTAAATATTATTACGCATTTATTTTTTATAGCATGATCAAGAATTATTAAGAAAAACAAACCTTAATACTTGCACCTTCATTAGAAAAAATCTTTTCAAAATAGATTAAAAAGAATGAAAATAAACAAATCTATGTAATAAAATTTAAAATGAGGAAAAGAGACACTCAATTGAAGAACGTATGCCATGAGTTATGGTAATAAAATTCATCATCTTTTTTAAAATGAATACTAAAAAATCAGTAATAAATAGTTATATAATACAATTAACGAAGGGAAGACCTAAAAATGCAGAGCGATTAAATAGCTTACTCCATGTTTTGATTGATTTCCAAAAAGTAAATAAAAAACAAATCAATTACAAATTATTGATAAATTCGTTTATTCTTAATCATAAAAATAAAATAACAAAAATTTTTTGAAAAAAAAATTCTCACTTCGATAAAATAAGTATTTAATATTTATGATATTCAAGGTTTAAAAAAGGGCGTATCAAAGTCACGTAATTAATAAAAATATTAATTAAAAAATTACAAAAGAAAATTATATAATAGCAAAAGAAAAACCGAATTCAAATAAATTAATTTAAAATTTGTAAAAAACAAAACTTAACACTACCTTTAATATGAATCGAAAAAATTAATCAATATAAGAAAATATTTTAATTGTAAAAATTCATGTAAATGGGATTAAATATTATTTTCAATAATTAGTAAATTAAAATAATTTTTATTTTTTTGTAATCATTAAAATTTGCACTAAAATGACTTTAAAAAAATATTTCAAGTATTTATATTAAAAATATTACAGACATTTTTGTAAAAAAACTAAAAAACTTGCAAAATTAATCTGATCTGAAATATAAAACTAAAACAAACGAAAATTTAAATATAGACGCTAACTTTTTAATGTTAGCAAATTTTTATGAAATTTTCTAAGAAAGTAGAGAATCCATAGTAGGTTTATTTAGTTTGTTACTGATTAATATGAGGCATATTGTTATAGAAATATAAATATTTGGTTAGTGAAGATAGACAACTTGACATCTTTCGATAGCTCTTAATTTCAATATTAACCCAAACCATTTAAAAAGTTTGTTTACAAAAATACCCTGAACTCTCGTCGATCCATAGAATTTTTTATTGTGACATTTTAAAATTTTGCAAAATTTTTTTTGAAATTCTATTTTCTGATGGACAATTACTAGAGAAGGTTTAAAAAGTGTTAAAATTTCAAAAACTTAAAAATAAATAATCTTGCCACCGACATACAAAGCAAAATATTGGAATTGTTTAAATGAATATGAATAGCTACTCTAATTGAAAAAAAGGATAACTTATCCTTTTACTTTTTTAAATCTTTATGAAATGCATAACAAAATTTTCTATTGTTTAAAATTTCTGACAACGTTAATTATTATTATTATTATTATAAAATGTGCTTTTTAGAGGAGTAAATAATTTAAAATAGTTTTGTATTTTTTTTTATTAGTTTTGTAATAGGCAAGTAAATTAAACCTGGTTAGCTAGAACAATCTACAAACATTTTTGCCTGAATGCAGATTTATAGTTGAAATATGTTCAAAAATGTTTTAAAATAAAAACAATTTATTTCAATTATCAAATGTTTGACAATAATTTTATTAAAGGAATTAAAAACTAGCAAAATGCCATAACTATGCATTGCCTTTTTGCGTATTTTTAACAAGCAGAATTGATGAGAAATATGTATGCAGATATGAATTAGTTGAATTATTCTTATAAATAAAATAAATCTAACAAGAATTTCATTTTATTATTTGAAAAATGCAATTTTATATTAAATAACCTTTTCTCATCAACCATTACCTGTCAACGATTTTTAAAAATAATTAAATATATGTTAAATTAAAAATTAATTTTATTATTTATTTCTCTTGGTATGCGAGTAGTTACCCACCAAGATTTTCGCCCTTCGGTTTCAGAGCCGCCATTTCAGTCCCAGTGGAAAGGGACTTTTGGTACCGAATTTTATCTTTAAAAAACACCTATAATAATTATGTAAGTCCCTGAGGAGGCAAAAATATCCCTGAGGAGGTAAAAAAAAAACAGAAAAATAAAATGAATAAAATAAATAAAATATTTCTCAAAATTAAAAATATTGCTTATTCTATCCAACCATATAAATTTTGCATATTGAATTAGTTTTTCGGCGAATAAATGACAAAGTAATTGCATTTTTATTTATGAAATGTGAGTTTAAGCCAAAAACTCATATAAATGTTTATGCATTATGGAAATTAATTTCCATCCCCACCATCGAAAATCATCAAAGCATAACAACCCGGCACGCCAATTTCCATTACACCAAACCCAAAATCAGCAAACCATAAAAATATGGCATTTGCTCTACCTGACCCACCATTGACCACCATACACCGCGCACCCAAAAGGTCAATAACCTTTAATCATAAGTGCACTGCCTGAGAGAAAGCAACTGTGCCAAAAATATTTTGAAAATATTGCTTACATATTTAATATGGTAATTATACCACTAAATTTCAGTATTTAAAGCCAGACGAATAATGTTGGGCACATTTTTAATTCTAAATTTCGTTCTCCAATTTATTATGGCGTTTTCACCAATTTTCCGACAATTTTTCACATTTGGTTATTAATTTTAAATATAATTACATTCATGTATTAATTTAAGACCACAACAATCAAATTATTTGGGATTTATCTGGGTTAGAAGAGAATGTAAGATAATATCTTAATAATTATTATTATTTATTATTATTATTATTATAAATAATTTTAAAATTGTTATAAAATTATCAATTTCAGCAAAGTGTACGCGATGAATCCATGCAAATTGATGGCACAATCCAATCTGAGGCTTTTCCTCCTGAACAACACCAATACCAAAACATTGGTGAGGAAGAGAACGAATTTTTTGAAGTGAGTTATTAAAATACATACAATAATATACTATTTAATGACTAAGTAAAAATCATTTGGATTTTAGTATTTTGTAAATTACTTTTTCTTACGGTTCCATGGGTTTCAGCAACTCACCACAAAAATTTTTACTGAAAATCTTTGGCTCATTAAACCCTAAAGACACCTTGGGCGATTGATGAAAATGTTCTTAAATGATGAAAAATGAGTTATTCATCATCTTATTAACAAATGTTTTTTTTCAGGTTGAGCATATTTTAGCGCATTTGAATGATAGCGGCAATCATTTGTACTTTGCAAAATGGCATGGATATGATGTAACTGAAAGCACATGGGAGCCTGCTTCCAACTTCCTCGGTGAAGAAGCCGTGGAACTTCTTGTAGAATTTGAACATCAACGTAAAAAGGTAAAAAAATCATTTTTTGGGCTTTAGCATTTTTATTTTAATACAAAAAAAAAACTAAGAATGAAATAACTTAAATTTTCAAAAAAATAACACCATTAATTTGAATCAAATTTAAAGCAAACTATTAAATTCATAAAACTTTATTTTTATATTTTTACAGAAAATTATAGAAGTCAAATTGGGGACATTGTTCATGTACGAAAATGTGCCCGGAAAGCTGATGGTCAAGCGACAAACTGATGCCAGCATGGAGCCGCAGTATTTGTTCGCTGGCCAAACTGCTTGGACTACAAATGGGGTAGTGTGAAGAGCGATACATATAGAGAGCAACAGAGAGAGAGAGAGAGAGAGAGAGACAGAGAAGGAAGGGAGAGAGAAAGAGATGGGTAGAGCGATAGAGAGAAAGAGGGAGAGAAAGGGATAGAGATAAAGAGAGATACAGACAGAGAGAAAGGGAGAGAGCAGAAGAGAGACAAAGAGAAATAGGGATAACAAAGGGAGAGAGATAAACAGAGAGAGAGGAGAGAGAGAGAGAGAAACTGAGAGAGAGAAAGAGACTGAGTGAGAGAAAAAGACAAAGCGGGAGACAGAAAGAGAGAGAGATAAATTGAGAAAGATAAATGAGGATTAGTGAGTTGTTTTAGATAAAGGAATAAATGAAAATATTTCTAAACAAATTTAAAGGTAAATAAAATCGGTTTTGCTCAATTGGACCTCGCCACTGGTACAATGACCATTCCAAACTTTTCCGAAAATGATGTGAGCACTTACACGTTTCCAATGGAAAAACATGGATTGAAAGGAATATGTCTTTCGGATGTCCAAGAAGCAAATGCCAAAACAAAAATTGTGTTGAGCAAAGAAGATTATTGAAAACATTCAATGATTAATCTATTGCTTATAATTGCTTTCTTTATTAATTAATTCACTAACTTTTTTTTAAATATTTAATCATCAAAACTTTTGGTAATTCTTTTCTTATTATTTATTAATAAATAATCAGAAATCATTCTTAATGTAAGGAAGTTGACTGATCAATGAAATCTTGCGAAATGAGTAGAGAAGTAAAATTGTTTCTAAGTAGCTTTTTTATTCAAATTGTATAAATAAATTAAAATAAAATAAATTATAATAAAATAAAATAAAAGATTAAATAAATTAAATAAAAATTAAATTAAATTAAATGTATTATAATTAAATAAAAATAAAATTAAATTAAATAAATTAAAATTAAATTAAAATAAAAAATTAAATAATTAAATGAATTTAAATTAAATAAATAAATTTAAATTAAATTAATTTAAACTAAAATTAAATTAAACTAAAATTAAATTAAATAAATAAAAATTAATAAATGCAAGCGACGCCATGCCACCTGAGCGCTAACGTGTGCCATATGAGCTCTCGCGCGTGCCATTTGAGCGCCCACAGGAGCTATTTGAGCGTACGCAGGGAAAATAAAATAAAATAAACTGAAAATAAAATAAAATAAAATAAATTAAAATAATCAAATAAAATTAAATTAAAATTAGGTAAATTAAAATAAATCAAATAAAATTAAATTAAAATTAGGTAAATTAATAAATTATTAAA
>SIJG01000155.1:40703-122775 GCA_023374025.1 Heterodera schachtii
ATAAAAGAAAATCCAACATTGGATTGAAATGATGTCCGTGAATTTGTGACGGAGAAGCGAGAGAGAAGCGGCGTTATGAAGTGATGCTCGGCCGAAGGGTTGAGAAAAAAACGACTGGTCGGCCGAGTCGCCGATTTAGAACTATTCGCCGCCAATCTTGAGCGAATGGCAAAAAAAAATCACTTTTGAGCTTAAGCAAGAAAAGGGAAGGAAGAACAACAGGGCTTGAAGCAACACCCATCCTTTAGCTCGCTGGGTAAAAACCGAAATTTCCCGCATTTGAAAATGTTTTAAATGTTTACCCCCTGATAAATCCGTTAAAACACGTGTTTTCACGCCTCGGATATCCTCCGGTCTATAGCTACTATCAATATTATCTTCACTTCACCAATAAATCATCCAATTTGTTGACAACTTAATAAAAATTGAAATATTATTCCAAATACATAAATTTAAAAAAACATGGACTGGAATTTATAAAAATCGGGACCGGTTTGTAGTTTTTTAAACAATTATTATTTCTATTTTTATTTACACAACAATATATTTATGTTTCCACAACTACGATATATGAATATACAATAATATCACACAATTGACGAAAATCACTATAAAAATGCCATCAATGCGTCAAATACTATAAAAAACGCATCCGATTAGAGTGCCATTCTGCCCAATTCGTTGGAATGCGCCTTGGAATAATTCACGGACATTGACACGCTTTTGTCTTCGGCCATTAAAATGCGACGGATTGATTTTATGGGGTTCAAAGAATTCAATTTTTGAACCTGAAAAAGAAAAAATATAAATTTAAAGACTCATACAATTCTTTTCCCATTAATTAATGGATATTGTAAATTAATTACCTTTAATTGATGCAAAAAATTCATGGAGTTTCAAGTAAAAAAGCGTTTTCAGTTTAATCAAATTTTCTTCTGAATAATTTTTGGCTAATTCTTCTTTCAACTCAATTAATTTTGCCTCGTCCATTTTTTTTTCTTTAACATGTTTATCATTTTCCAATTCTTTTGCCAATTTTATTGTAATTTTTCCCACTTTTTGCGTTGCTTTTTCAATGCTTTTTCCTTTTCTCAATTCCTTACAAAAATCTTTTCGCATTTTTTCTGCTTTTACATCAGGGTTTCGATCTGTCCTTATTTATAAGATTTGTCCTTATTTGGAGGGTCCAAATCTTACAAAATAAAAATGTCCTTATTTGTAAGATTTGTCGTTATTTCGGGCTATTGTTCTTATTTTGTTCTTATTTGTCGCTTGTCCGAAAAATCTGTCAATTTTCTTTATAAATTTGGATTGTCGCACTGTTTAAGAAAAATATTTTTAAATTTTGCATTATAATTTCCTTTTTGCTGTTAATTTTGGCTAATTATTTTTGTTTTTATTGCTTTATTTTCTTTCTATTTTGTTTCTAATTTAGCACCTGCACTAATACTAACAAATGGCACCGCCTAAGCGCAAAAATCTTTTTAAAAGTGAATATGCCAATGAGTTTCAGGGTATCACAAAAAGCAAAACAGGAGATGAATTCGCGCACTGTATCCCATGCAATTTTGACATTTCATTGTTGTATATTGGCAAAGCGGCCATTCCTCACCCTCTGAAGACGGAAAAAACACAAAAAAGCAGCGAACGCTGCAAATTCCGCTAAGGCAATCACGGCATTCATGCCAAGCAAATCGGCACCAACAAATTTGGACCGTCAAACAGCAGCAGCGGAGGGTTAAATTACAAATTAAAACAGAAATAAATTTATTGTTTAGGCGTTTGGGCATGCCACACTGCGCGTCATGCGCAGAGTTTTAAATCAGCTGATTGTGTGTCTGATTTGTTGCCGAAAATTTTCCCTGATTCAAGAATTGCGGCAAATTACGGATCCAAAAGAGACATCTGCAGCAATTATAACAAGTTTTCATAAAATTCAAAGATAAATTAATCAAGAATTATTTAGGAGTACTCGCTCCACATTCAGTATCCATTGCATTACAGGAAATGACTGGACTTCCCTTTTCAATTTCTATTGACTCATCAAACCATAAAACCACCAAACTTTTTCCATTGGTAGTCCGTTATTTCAAGCCAAAAAGTGGAATTTCCGTCAAATTGATTGATTTGGAGGCATTAAGTGGAGAGACTTCGGCCGAAGTTTGAGTCTATATTTTTTTTGTTTATTTAATCGTTTTTTATTCAGATTTATGACTGGATAAATTGAAGACACACCGAAACAACCTCATTCCGGTGGGGTGCCCAGCGTACATTTTGCATAATTCTGCCAAGAATGGGGCCGACAATTTGCCTATCGATATTGAATCGATCGTTTTCAAATTGGCGTCGGAGTTCAGAAATTCAGCAAAGAGAATGCAAAGGCTCAAAGAAATCTTTGAGGAATTTCAAGTATTAATTTTTGCGTTTGCATAGCTTCGATTTTTATTTTTAGGCAAATTTCATCGCATTGAACACCCATGGGCCCACGCGCTGGACCACACTGCTGTTGGTGGTGAATAAAATTCTGCATCTTTGGGACATTTTTGCCGACTATTTTACAAGCGATGGACCCCTAATTTTGCGCAATTTTTTTGCATCGGATTCAGCCAAAACAGTGGTCACTTTTCTCAGTGTGATTTTACCGATTTTCAATCACTCAATCGATGTTTTGCAGGCAAATTAATTCTCTCTAATAAAAAAATAAATCATTTTAAGAAGAAAAACGCAATTTTGCCGGAATTAATTGAAGAAATGACAAATTTAAACGGAAAATCGAAGAACGTTTCTCCGAGGAGTTTTACGGAATGATCACCGCGCAAATGCTGCGTCGTTTGGACCCTAATGAAGCAGCTCATTTGCGTGCCTCATTTCGGGTCTTTAACTTGGAAATTTTTAGATTTTTCCTATTTTTAGAATTTTCTACAATCAACGCTCAACTATGTAATGGTCTGGCCCAAATCAAATTGAATTATGATCTCACTTGCCGCGAAATGTACGATTTGCTTATTTCGTCCCCAAAATTGTTAAAGTCAATAATCGGAGGTGAAAAATATAATATTTGTTACATTTTGATTTAATAAATCGTAAAAATAACTGATTTAAAGCAATTTTGCAAAATGTCCTTATTTTGGACCCGAAAATCTTATTTTTTGGTCTTGATGTTCTTATTTTGAAAATTTTTCGATCGCATCCCTGTTTTACATATAAAATTTAAATATTTTTTCCCATTTCATTTTTGGTACGGCATAAAAATTCGTTGATAAAATTTTGCCGCCATTGATCAAAAGACTGAAAATCAGCAGCAAAAAAATCATTTGAATGGGGCTCAAAGAATTCAATTTTTGAACCTGAAAAAAGGATAAAACTTAAAGACTCACACAGTATTAAATTGAATAAAGTACAGCAAAATTCAAAAAATCTATTCCCATTAATCAATGGATAATTAATTATTAATTACCTTTAATTAATGCAAAAAACTGATGGAGTTTCGAGTAAAAAAGGCTCTTGAGCTTGTTCATATTTTCTTCTGAATAATTTTTGGCTAATTCTTCTTTCAACTCATTTAAATTTGCATTATCCAATTTTATTTTTTCGTTTATATTTTTCAATGCCTTTTGAATATTTTATTTAATATTTTCATCATTTTCCAATTCTTTTGCCAATTTTATTGCTGTTTTTCCCACTTTTTGCGTTGCTTTTTCAATGCTTTTTCCTTTTCTCAATTCCTTACAAAAATCTTTTCGCATTTTTTCTGCTTTTACATATAAAATTGAAATATTTTTTCCCATTTCATTTTTGGTACGGCATAAAAATTCGTTGATAAAATTTTGCCGCCATTGATCAAAAGACTGAAAAAAGCAGCAAAAAAGTCATTTGGAAGATTGTTAATCAGATCATTAGTCTCAATTAAATCTAAAATATTAAAATTGCAATTTTAAATTTAATAAAATAATTACCATTTTTATTTTGAATTTCGTTGCATTTCATTCTCATAATAAACATTAGAGAGCGGGGCCCGGTCAAAGGTGGTAATGGTTAAATAACCATGAAGTTGGTGGTAAACCTCAGTCAACAAGAGCTACCACGAACTTTGGTCAAACAACCACGAAGTTGGTGGTCATTTAACCATGACCATGACCCTCTTTTTTACCCTGTCAATAAGAACGTAGTTCATGGTCATTTGACGGGAGTTGGTGGTTAGAAATGCTACCACCATCCTACCCATGGTAGCCATATTTACCATGAGCCCTTAGACATGAAAAATTGTGAGATAAAAATAAACAAAAATAAGATTCTTATAGATTGAAGTGTGCTCTTTCTTCTGATACCAACAAAAAATTTTTAACTTAATGATAACTATATCAAAAATCCATTTTAGCAAAAGTAGTCAAAATTCAATTAAAAAAACTATTTGAGAGTCAAAAATTTAATGAAAATAACTAGAGTGCGCCGGGACCTGGACACGGACAACTGAGTACCAAGGTCCCGGTTTTGACCGGGACCGGGACTAGTCCCGGTTTTTTCCCGGTTTCCCAGCCAAAAATTCCCGTGTTTTCAAGCCAAAAAGGTCCCGGTCCCGGTTAAGCCCAAAATTCCCGGTCCCGGCGCACTCTAAAAATAACAAAAAATTAAGTAAAACGGGCCACCAATTCTTGTCTTTTCTCAATTCCAGCTTGGCGCGCTTGACGATCATTTAAAAGAACATTCCGATTTTCATCTTCATTTATTTCATTTAAATCATCATTTTCATTTGACTCTTCCGTCGCCGGTGGTTCAGGCAAACGCATTTCAATGGCAATATTATGTAGAACAGCTGCTGCTAAAATGGCAGTTGCGATCCGTCTAAGCTTCAAGCGACATGATGTTCTGAAATAGCGAGGCGTTTTGGTCCTCCGCCCGTGCCACGACGGTGCCTGTAAAATGCAATTTAAAAAATAATTATTGTGTTATTCACTTTTGTTCGTCTGCGTTCTCTCTTTTTGCTGTTTTCTTTAAGTTGTGCCATTTTTCCTTGCACTGTTTTTCCGAAATGCTGCTCCCGAATTCGGCATTAATTTCTGAAGTTAAGTTGGCCCAAGCACTTTGCGAACGGCGCGAAAAAGCTGCCTCCTTGCTTTGCGGAAACAATTCTTCATAATTGTCACGAACTTTTTGCGCTAAAGCTCTTGACATTTCCTTGGTAAAAAGTGACATTAAATTCGTTTGATCTAAGATTTAATTAGAAAATATAATTTATGGATTGATCATTTGTTTTTTAACTCACAAATAAATAATATAGTGGAGGTGCAAAAACATAAGTAACATTTTGGGTAAACATAAAAATTGATCAATGGGAACGATTTGTTATGCGATAGACCTAAAAAACAAAAGTTATTTTTCCATAAAAATGTGTAAACAAATTATCCAAAAGTGCACGTGGTTAAGTAACCCGGGTCAATAAGAACATAGTTCATGGTAGTTTGACGGAAGTTGGTTGTCAAAACGGCACTTCGTGGTCATTTTCTTATTGACCCGGTTTACCACCAACTTCGTGGTCATTTGACCAGGTCAAATAACCATGGTCGTTTGACCCGGTCATTTAACCACCTTATTGACCGGGCCCGGACGGGACCGGGGCCCCGCCGGGATTTTGCCGGGACCCCCGGTCCCGGTCCCGGGTTTTTTGGGCAAACCACCGGGACCGGGAGTCCCGGAAAAAACGGGAGTCCCGTGCCCGGGGCCCCGTACGGGTCCATTTTCCAAGTTCCGGTCCCGCTCCCGGTGCCGGCCATTTGGGTTGGAAAAACGGGACTAAATTTCAGCAGTGAAAATAGCTGAATTTGAAAAAATTTAATAATTATTTTGGCGAAATGTTTTATTTCAAAGTTCGAAGATACAACTTAAAAGATTTTTTAAGATAGAATTGAGAAACAAATTCAAATTGATCATGCATATCATTCAATTTATTTTATTTTTAATGCTTATAATGTATTTTTAGAAATGAATGCGTCAATCTGGAAAATAGGTCTATTTGAAAAATCAAGGGATGGCAAAATGGCGGAGTGCCGAGAATGCAAAGAAAATGGAAGGCCCAGGTACGAATTTGGCCTGCCGGACTTCAGCACTAAATCACTCAAATGCCACCTCTTTTCAACAATCCATGCGAATTCGGAATATGTCAAGAATTTTGAAGAACTGGAGAAGGCGAAAAAAGAAGCAAAAGAAAAACCTGAGAAGCAACAGCCGTCGATCGAAAATTTAATCGGCACAAATTTGACCAGCAGCGGTAGTTTTGTGTTGGTGAATTTTACGGATTTTAGTTTTTTGGCCTTTTGTCTGTGGCTGACAAACGAATTATCAACATGATAACCTGTAATAATTTGTCATTTGGTTTGCTCTCTGACCCGGCATTTAAAGCTCTTTGTAAATATGAGCTGAAGGATGAAAGTGATTATCGGTAAAAGTCTCTCTGTGAGATGGAATAGTGCTTTGCAAATGGCACAGCGCCTTTTTGAACAAAAAAAAGGCAATTACTCAACACGCAGTTGAGACCGGTGACACTAATTTTTCACTTACTGTTCGAGAATGGAGTCTTCTCGAGGAACTGATTTCGGGTTCAATTAATTTTATATAAAAAAAGACAACATTTTTTAAGTGATGAAACCGACTGAAGAAGCCAGCAACTGGTTTGCCAAATCGCCAATTTCTGCTCAAATTCCGGCAGCGCGATGCATGCACGAGCAACTTTACAATATTAAACTTTTTTAAAGAAATAGATGCGGTGAGAACTGCGATGGTGTATGGCTTGGAAAAGCGATTCTTTGATCTTCGATTCAAACGGTGATTTGAACTTCTGTCTTTATAATTTTTTATTTTTCCATTTTTGTTTAAATTTTAGTTGCATTGCCATTTCGACCTTCTTGGACCCCCGATTCAAGGACCGTCTTGTGATGGAAGACGCGGAGGTTTTCCGTGAAAGAGTCCGCCCGTGGCTTTTCGAAGAGGCATCAATTGTTTTCAATGACCAAATTGAAAACGAAGTAAATGATTTGGTTGCTACAACTTCTATTGAATCGCGCCAGCAAAAAGGAATGAATCATTTTTTGCTCAAATGGAGGAATTGCCAATTTTGCACAGGAAAAAAGTCAACTTTCATGATCATTTTATTTTTCAATTTAAATATTTTAGCTCAAATTTCGTCTCAAAGCGACCTTAACTCCGAATTTAACGAATTCCTTAGTTTCGAGAGAGCTCCAATCAATTCTGACCCGTTTGAATGGTGGAAGAAACATGGGCCAAAACTTCCAATGTTATCAAAATTGGCGATGAAGTATTTGTCAGCCCCTGCGACAAGCGTACCGAGCGAACAGACTTTCAAAGTGGCGAGGGATGTTTATGATTATCGACGTTCGAGATTAAAGCCGAAAACCGCAGAAATGTTGATCTTTTTGAATAAGGCTATTCCAATGCTGAACTACAAATATTGACTGACTTTTGTTGAGTAATAAAAATTTACAGTGCTAATTGTTAAAGATCTTTTAAAATGAAATCTTGAAAAAGTCCCGGTCCCGGCGGGGCCCGGGCCCTAAATTGGGACCGGGACAGGGAGTCCCGGAAAAAAGGGAGTCCCGGGCCCGGGGCCCCGTACGGGTCCATTTTCCAAGTCCCGGCCATTTCAAAATTCCGGTCTCTAATAAACATTAAGAATACAAAAGTAAGCATAAAATCATTTTACAATTCTTAAATTTTGTAATACTTATTTTATAATTTTTTTATGAATTATGCTTTTTAATTCAATTTAAAAAGAAAATATTTAGATGATGCAATATGTCATAAAATTGAATCAATTAGGTCCTCACATTCGCTAATATAATTCTGACTAATGTTTATGTTTTTATAAAAAAATTTTAAAAACAAATGAATAAATAAATTCACAAATTGGATGTCTTAATAAGCATTAAATTTTTGAAAATTTTCCTGTGCTGGATTCGGCACAGACAAATCCAAAATTAATTTAAAAAACTATCAATTTCAAATTGATACGCTGGCTTGTGCAGCTCCAACTCCCTTTCATGAAGTTGAAGCTGTACTTGGACAATGAGAAATGAAGCTCACAACTGAGGCCAGGTTCGAATTTATCGGGTACGATTTGCAAATTTGCCTTATAGACTTTGATACTCGGCCCTCAAAACAAAAGCAAATCGAAATTCGAGGACATACATTGCTATACTAACTAACCTCTGCATCAGGAATGACATTTTTTCGGAAATCGCAAATTAAAAAATATAATAGAAATTTTATAAATATTTTAATTTGGCTAAATTTTAAAATTCATAAAGGATTACAATTTTAAATTTTAAAAAATTTTAATAATTGCGACAAAACTTACCTAGTTATAATTAAAATTTTATAGTGTGAAAAATCTAAACAATTTCATTTTTGTTATTTTCAAGAACATTTTTGTAATTTGTAGTTTAAATGTTTCTGTCCTACTCAAAGATTCAAAATGCAATGTCAGATTTGAAATTTTTTTTTTTGCAATTGTCTAAAAATGCCCCTTAGCCATTTTTTGGTATTTTAAAGTCAATTCTGAATTTTTAAACAATTTTTGGCATTTTTTGAGGATTCAAAGCCATTTCTGGCAGTTTTTAAGGCATATTTTTGTGCATTTTAGGGCATAATAGTATGTAAAGCCAAACAATTCCATTTCCGTTATTTTCAAAAATATTTTTGTAATTTGTAGTTTGAATGTTTCTGTCCTCCTCCTTTAATTGCTGATAAAAGTATTTATCATTCATTCATTCATTGGTCATGTGTGTACAAATCATTGAATTAACACTTACAAAAGCAAATGTTAAGAAATTAATGAGGAGGTAATAATGCTGGCATATATATTAAAAAAAAAGAAAATCAGCTAAACACATGCAGAAATAATTAAATTAATTTAGTCACAAATTGTCAGATAATTTGGGTCCAATTATATTTTAATTTTCATTATTTTTAATTTTAAAAAATGTTAATAAAATAACTTTCAGACCCTTCGATGTTTTGGTTAATTCTATTACAAATTTCATTCTTATTCTTCTGTTTATTTCTCGCCTTTTATTTGTAAGTTCAATATTTTGCTCATACATAAATTAATTAAAATATTAATTAATTAATTGTCATTTTCAAGTTTTTGGCTTTACCGTGCCGCCTATTGGAAACGACGCGGCATTCCCTGCCCGGATGGGAAGTTGTTCAGCGGCAATTTGGACGAAATGTTTTGGGAGGAAAAGCTTCGCTTCTTTCAATTGGCCAAATGGACGGAAGAGTACGGAAAGGTCCAAAAAATAAAATCACAAATCTTATTAATTTATGATTTCAAATTGGTAAAAATATTAAAGCTTTGCTACTTTAGGTGTACGGTTTGGTCTTGGGCTGGGAACGGCTGTTAGTGATCTCTGAGCCGGCCATGGTTCAAGAAATGCTCACCAGCAAATTTGACTGTTTCCACGAAAGAATGGTTTTTGCCTTTATTATATAAATAATATTAGAATCACAATTATAATTTCAATATACTAATTAATAAATATTCTAATTTAAAAGCATGTGGAATAATTGTGTTTTTAGCATGAAAAATATTAATTAGGAATATTAAAACAACATTATTTGGTATAAAATTAAAAGGGTTATGGGTTATAGGGTCTGTCTGCCGGTGAAAATTTGAAATATTGTTATACATATTTGAAAATTTGTTTAAGAAAATTTGATTAAAATTTAAATTCGTCCAACCCACGAAGAAAACAAGGACAAATCTTAGAAATAAGGACATTACAGAACACTTTATATTAGATGTCTGCTCTGGCTGGCGATGTTGACAAGGAGCCACGCATGCATTTGTTCAATGCCCGCGGGGCGCGATGGAAGCGCCTCAGGGCAACCGCAAATCCGGCATTTTCAGTTAGCAATTTGAAAAAGGTAAGATGGATTTTATTTTTAAAATAATTATTAATATGAATGTTGTTGCTTTTTTAAGTTAATGCCAACAATGGACGACTCGATCAAAGTGGCCATTGAACTGATGGAGAAAGAGCGCAAAGCGCAGCCAAATGTGCCAATAAATTTACACCGGTCAAATTTTAATTTAAAAAATATATTGGTAAAATTTTGTTTTAATTATTATTAGCGGGTCATAACGAATTGGTTATTTATACATACTTTAACCAACCAATTGATCCAGAAATTTTGAAAATTCGAATTAATTAAATTGTTTATTGTATTACAATGTTTTACTGAGGAGCAATAATACCTAAATTAACAAAGTTATTAAAATTAAACTTAGAGTAAAATAAAAATTTAAATAAATTTTAGTTATTTTGTGGAGATGACCTTTGATGTGATTGCACGCGTCGCAATGGGCCAACGCGAGTCGCGACAATTCCATTCGGAGGACGCCAAATTGGCCGTTGCCGCATTTCTGCGGTTCCAAAACAATTGGTAAATGATAGTATTACAGATTATATTAAAAATATCTCTGGATAAATTGTCCAACTTGGCACCATGACTGAATTCAGTCATGTTCTTGCTTTTTCAAGTGATTCTTCAAGAATTTAAACCAAGGTTTGAGTATTTGGCCACCTTGTTCCCGTGGCTTGGCGCCAAGGTGATCAAGCCGTTCATCCGACAGACCGGCAAAATCCGGCATGATCCGTTCGCACTGATGGACAACAAAATTAGGGAGGCGGTTAAGGAACGACGTCGAACGAGACAACAGCACCATCAGGAACAGCAACAAAAACAAAATGATGGCAAAAATAATCATTTCGAAAGTGATCAGAAACGACCCGTCGATTTCATTGATCTGTTTTTGGATGCGGTAACGGACGAGGAGAACATTGAGTACAAGAACCAGTTTCGCGCGTTCAACAAAGCTGTCACAAAGGTGGGGCTAGGGTGCATTAAATTTTTATCTAGATTAGAAAAAACCCATTCAAACAAAAAATACAAATAATTTGAATAAAAATTAAATCTTTTTCATTATTTTTTATGATGTACTTGGATTTTGTAAAATTTGACAGTTATGTACTTGGAAATCGGTACAACTGTACTTCGAAAGCGAGTTTTTCCAATGGGTGCCCTTGATTTAATTATGCTTATTTTATCTTTTCATTGCATAATTTAAGAGAAATTAATGTTAAATTATATTTGAAATTTCTTTTTTTTTTGGATGTTAATCTTAAATTTGATTTCAGTACTTATTTTGAAAAAAAAACTTGCCAATTCTGATTTTAATTAATTTTTTGATAATAAAATTAAATGGAACACAAATTTTAAGATCAATCGGATAAACACTGTTGATGAAATTGGGATGCAATTGCTATTGTTTCTTTTGGCTGGGTAAATTCATTTTTTATTTTTTATTTTCATTTTTTAATCGAATTTTCGCTTTGACACCACCGCCAATTCGTTGGGATTTGTCAGTTATTATTTGGCTTGTCACCCTGATGTACAGTTGAGGGCCCAGGAAGAAATTGATACCGTATGCTTGAGCGAAGTGAGTGAAATTATTTGTTAATTGAGGTGCTGATCAACTAATAGAGAATTTATTTTAAAAAATTTTTTGGGTCTTTTGTCCGTCGGTCTTCTGCGTTGACATCTCTGGAAGAATTCCGATTTTTTTAAAAAACATCTTCAGTCTGAAGTTTAAATTTTTTCCAAGCAAAATTATAGGCCTCCCGGGAATTTAAAAAGATTATCTGATTTATTAAGCCATTTATGAGGCTATCGTCACATTTTAGATGGACAAGAATAGACACCAAATTGATAAGTGAATTTTGGGTCCGGGATTTTCATCAAAATCCCAAAATTCTGATCCAAAACGCCCCCGAATACCGATCAGATCCCCTAGCACTTTTACAGAATCCGACATACGAAGAGTTGAGCCAATTGAAATATATGGAAGCGGTCATAAAAGAGACACTTCGACTGGTTCCAGTCGCTGCAACGTAAGCAGAATTTTTTGTTTTTGGACCTTTAAACATTAATAAAAAAAACTGCTGGAATATTAATTTAAGCAGTGGGGAATGGCCGGGAAATCCGTTAAATTTTAAGGGACGACTATTTTTGTCTAAGTTCCAAATTTGGACCAATTCTCCTCCTATTGTATTAGGGTCGTGGTCAATTTGGTGCAGGAAATTTAGCGCGAAAATTAAATTAGTTCGCTTTATTTCATCAACGATTTTTCAATTTCTATTAAACGGATTCTAATGTGTAATAACTAGGATTGTAAATTATATGGTTTACATATTTTCTGCACATATACTATGAAGAAAGGGCTCAAAAATAGCATTCCTACGTTAAAATTTTTTGATTTGGTGAAGATTTTTAGAGAGTAATTTATACGACCAAATATTTTTGAATAGCAAAACCTAAATTTACTATGTATTTTAATCTGTTTTTTTTTCTATTTTGGCGTTGTGACGCGTGTTTGTTCCCAGACGACGACATTGGGCCAAATTTTGGTGGAAAAGGGGACCGGAGTGACAATTGACTTGTACACTTTTCATCGAAATAAGGAGTTATGGGGTGATGATGCTGATGAATTTCGACCGGAAAGGTGCAATTTTATTTGGCCTCTTTAACTTTTACAAAAATGCGCTTATTAAAATTAAAAAATTATTTATATAAAATATGCAAATTAAAAAAAAATAAAATTAAGCATATTCAATTTTAGACAAAGCTGGGTTTATAGCATAGTTCTTTATCATAAGTTTTTTCTCATTTTGTAGTTTTATGGGGCAAAAGATAATTATTTTTTTAAATGAGGATTTGAGAGTTTCGAAAATGGAAATTAGTGCCAATTGGGGAATTTTTTTAAGTCTGATTAACAGGGCTGCAAAAAATATGCACGAAAAATGACTAAAATATGCACATAAATATGCAAATAAAATTGCCAAATATGCATCAAATATGCACAAAAATCGCAAAATATGCACAAAAAAAAACTTGAAAATTAGGGGTGTTGGACAAAAAGGAGAAATTATTTTTCCTTAGGGTTTCTTCGCCAAAATTCAATGCTTTTTAGAGGACAAGGGGACAAATTGTCTATGAAATTAGGCCAACACCTGCTTTCAAAAATCAAACACCAAACAAAATCCAACAAATAATTAAAAAGACAATTCAAATTAAAATAAATTCAGTCAACACAAAATAAATTAAACACAAATCAATCAACGACCAATAAAACGCCTAATAACACAAACGACAACTAAAATCCACCAACTACAACCGAAGAAAAACGAAACAATTTGGGTCAATTCAAATCAAACATTATGCCAAACAAATTCAAACAATCAAATAAAGGGTCAAAAAGTCACTAATACCACAGGGGTGCAAATTCAATAAAAAAATATTTTTTTCATTAGTGCACTTGCCAATGAGCTACATTTCTTTTATAAAATTCTCTTAGCAAATATTGACATTTTAAATCAAAAATTTTGTCATGAAAAAAAAATTTTGGGGGAAGAATTTTTGAGAAAATTTTCCAATTCTTAGTGGTGTGGTTTTTAAAAATTTTCGGTCGATTCTTAGTAGGGTTGCACGGGTACCGGGTATTTGGGCAAAACCGGGCCCAGGTATTACCGGGTATTGAAAAGCCGGGTACCGGGTCGGGTACAAGTTTTGAAACCGGGTACCGGGTCGGGTATCGGGTACCCGGTGAAATCGGGTATTGAAGAAATTTTTAATTTTTATTTCCTTCAATAATAATTTTACCAAAATGCCTTTACTATAAGTATAAGACAAACTAAAGAAAATTTTCAAAAGGTTCTTGAAGGGGGTACCACCGCCCGGTAGACATTTTTTTGTTTTGTTTTTCACATTACTTTTTTCGGCACGTTTTTCCAAAAAACTTTTGGGAAAGAAGGGGGTCCGGCAGTGCCGATAGGCGCCGCCGGGGAAAATTTTGATTATTTGTGTTGTTACTTTTATAAAATATAATAATTTTTTTCAAATTTTTTTCCTTTCACCCCAATTTTCTTCACTAATTTTCACTCAAACCCCCCATTCTTACCAGTGTATTTTTGGTATCGGGGTTGGCGAAATATGCACAAAAAGCCAAAATATGCAAAATATGCATTAACACCCAAAATATGCAAAAATATGCAAATAAAAGTCCCAATTTTTATACGAAAACACAAAAAGAAAGTGTTTTTCCTACTATTTAGAGCATGGAGAAGCCAGGAAAAAATATGCATTTGCATGTTTTTTGCAGCCCTGCTGATTAATATTTGAAAATTTGACAGAACACTTTGTCGAAAATAGGATTCCTCAGTAATTCCCATTATAGGCTATTTATAAACCGATAAATTCTCTCGCAATTTTCTTCCTCGACACTCTGTCCCCGATTGTCGGGGAACAATCCAAGCTTAAAATTAACATAAAGATACTAAATTACTTTTTTTTTTTACAACAGATGGCTTGACATAGATCCTTCTCCGGCCTCAGCCCATTATTACGCATTTGGTGGCGGCCCTCGCATTTGCATTGGCATGCGATTTGCACTTTTGGAGGAGAAAATGGCACTTGTGCGACTGTTGCGGCGCTATTCACTGGCCAAAACTGAGCAAACGGAGGTGACGAAAAGGACAAATTGAAAATTTAATTATAATTAAAAATATTTAATAATTTTTTAATTTATTTTTTTTAGGAATTGCTAAAGGTCAATTCGCAAGTTGTGCTTAATCCTGGCGCAGTGATGGTACAATTGAATTTGAGAGAAGAGAATTTTTGAAGAAAATCAAATTGACTGAATTTGAGGAAAATTTGTAACAAATTTATTAAAATATTTCACACAAAATGTTTTTATGTAAAAGATATTTATAAAAAATAATTCAGTGAATCCTTTAAATTTTGATACTTTTCCGACAATAATCGTAAGAAATTTGATGTAAAGCAACCAACTAAATTTTGCTTCATTAGTATCATTCGATAGCTCAAATTTTCTCAGTTAATCTTCAAGATTTGAAAAAGAAAAATCATTAAATTATATGGAATTCATATTTGTTGTCAAGCTGTTCCTTAATTTTTCATTTCAAATTTCAGTTTTTTTTCAAGCTGGTCTTTTAGGCACAAAAAATAAATAAATAATTCATTATACGAATGCAGTGCAGATTTAATAAATCTGTCAAGAAATTGTCAACAGAAATTTTCTCCCACAACGCACCAAAAAAAAAGAAAAGAAATTTTAAATAAATTAATACAAAAAAACACTCAAAAAATGCTTTAAAGCTGAAAATATAATCTACTACATCCTAGAAGCTTCAAACAACCAAAAAAAGGAAATAACACTCTTTCAGAGTGAATTGAAATCCCGAAAATGGCGTGAAGTCGGTCGATAAAATTTCAGAAAAAATACCTAAGGGCTGGTAAATTTTATGAAAAAATGATTATATGGACAGAAAAAACACAAACTTTAATCCGTAAGAATCGACCCGATTGATGCTAGGTAGTTTTGTAAAAAGTGCCTTTATAGATGATCGAGAAAAACTCGATATAACTTTTCTTAAACACAACAAAATTAAATAATCATGGTGTCATTGATAAACAAAATAGAATATTGTAATACATTACCAAAATGGATAAATTTAAAAAAATGTTAGCAATTTGGCGCTCAAGCCGACTCCAACCGAATGCGACCCCTGCGGCCATATCAGATGCATCCTGCAGTGTATTAAAACGGCGCCGGCGAGCAAATCGCACCAACAGAAAAGCGATGATTCGTTTTATAGTAGTTTATGTGTGATTATTTGATGGGATGAGAATTCGGCGAGGGAAGGCAGAAAAAGGGACCCACTACATCGCTCACTCTCGTTTCTTTACCAACAAATTGGTGTACTATTTCTCCATTTTTGAGTCCAAGCAAAACTCAGACTTTTCATCGGTTTCTTAGTATATAAGTCTTTTGGATTAACACAAGGGGTATAGGTCATAAAAATTTTTAAAAGAAAAAAAATTAAAAAAAATAATAAAAAAATTTAAATCAAAAAAATTTACCATCCAAAAGGCAATTTGGTAGAGAATTATGTTAATTTTCCAGAAAAATTTGCCTAACCCCTTAGGGATTTTTTTCGAAAATTTCCCAGACTTCAAGCCATTTTTGACTTTCCAGATCACCATGAAGGAGTGATCTGACTAAGTTGCAGGGATGTTGCAAATTAAAAAATAAAAAGCGAAAGGCGAAAAGCGAAATTTGCGAAAGTAAAATAAAAAGCGAGAGCGAAAAGGCGAAAGTGAAATGCCCAAAAAAAGCGAAAAATGCGAAACTTGCGAAAGGCGAAAAGGCGAAATTTTTTTCCAAAAATTAGATGAATTTGAAAGAGGTTTTTAAATTTTTTTCTTATGCCATATAGTCAAAAAGCTTTCTAACCTCGGTTTTTTGCCGGACCGGGGAACGGGACAAACCGAGAAATTTTAAAAATTCAAAAAAATTAATTTTTCAAGTGAACATAGAAAATAAATTAAATTTTTACTCTGCTATTTATTTTATAAAATACAAATAGCTAAATTAAATTAATGAAAATTTTCAAACTAATTTTCTTCAATTATGTCAAACATTAATCATTTTGGACTAAACGAAATTAATTAGGAATTCAGATTTGCTTTTCACATCACTTTTTTCGGCGCAGTTTTTCCAAAAAACCTTTTGGCGAAGAAGGGGGTCCGGCGGTGCCGATAGGCGCCGCCGGAAAATTTTTTGAAAACTTTGGTGGATCTGTTAACAGATTTTGTCCAACAAATGGTAGATTTTTGCAATTTGAGAGAATTTTTTTTAATAAGATTTACGAATTTTGGGGCCTGGCAAAGCCGATAGGCAGCGCCAGGCGAATTTTAAAATGAAAAAAATAAATAAAATTAAAATAAGTCAACCGGCATCGTACTCACGAGTGAAAGTAATGTCAAGGTTGATGCACTAACCACTACACCACACTGCACATCAATAGGTAATAGCAAATTTTATTTATTTAATAAAAGTTTGGTAAAATGGTTAAAAAATTAAAATTTTGTTTAAATTTTTTGGTTTTCTCCATACCATTGTTTATTTTAAAAACCCAATCTTTAGGGGTGTACATTTATTTCGCTTTTCAGCCAAAAAGCGAAAGGCGAAAAGCGAAAGCGAAAGGCCCAGAAAAAGCGAAAATGCGAAACTTGCGAAAGGCGAAAAGCGAAACTTGCAACATCCCTGCTAAGTTGGTGTAAAAGACCTTTTTGATCAGGACCAAAAGTTAGCTTAGCAGAAACTTTTCCAAAATTTTTTCTTTGCATAAAATGTTTTTTCATCGAGTAAAAAATTGTTTCCATACTTTTGTTAAGCCAAAAGTGGGGTCACTTTGGTTGCGCACCCGTAACTTTTTGATGGATTGAGTGATCGGGATGTCAATTGACCTTTTAACTAGAGTAATATTTTAGGGCTTTATTTTGGCATACAAAATTTTTTCGTCCAAACACTCATCTTTTGGAAACCCGGTTTGAAAATTTTTTAAAATTTATTTCCATAGTTTTGTCCGTGACTGTATGTGTATCATTCATTTATTTATTTTTGCTTTTTTTTTTGTTTATTTTTTTGAATTTTTCGTGGTCAAAATGGGTTTTCCCTTCTTTTGAAATTTAAGCAGTGTGGCCAAGTGTGCTTATTTCTAAGATTTGTGCTTATTTTGAGGGGTCGGATCTTAGAAAGCTAAAATGTGTTTATTTCTAAGCTTTGCCAAAACTTTTTTTTTCATAGAAATTGTCTCAAAATCTCAAAAATTGGTCATTTTTTTGGTGAAAATCTGTTAAGAAATTGCATTGAAATTTAAAAAAATTTTCCCGACGCCGCCTACCGCCGCCGCCCCCCCCCCCCCCGGTTCCCAAGAAGTTTTGGAAAAAACTCGCCGCAAAAAAAAAACATTTTTATTGTTTTTTAAATTTTGATTATTTTCCAAATCTGATTTTTGACCCCAAATGAAGATTTTTGTCGGACAAATGCTGATTTTGAAAATTTTCAGTTGAAGACCTTGTTTTAACCAGGGTTGCCATTCGTCCTTCGATGCCAAGGACGTCCTTGGAATTTGACTCTCTTCCTTGGAAATAAAAAATGTCCTTGGATGCGAAGGACGTCCTTGGAAATGAACATTAAAAAAAAGGAAGAAATAATCAAAGGAAATTTGACAAATTTTTGAATTTATAACATATTTGGTGCAAAATCTGGTACTAAATTGCACAGAAATTCCCAATTTTTTTCCCGGCGGCGACTTCTTACTATTTTTTAAAATTTGATACTTAAAAATGATCAGTTTTGAAGTTGGCCAATCGTTTTTTGAATAGAAGTGAGAATTTTCAAAAATTTTGAATTTCAACTTTTTGTTCGAATTTGAGTCCGGGACTCGAAATAGGTCGAATTAGTTATTACACTCGTGATCAGCGACCCCAAAAAATCCATGACATGTTTTTACAACTTAAAAACTTCAAAAAAGAATTTTGTCAAAAAGGTGTGGCACCATCTAAACTATTACCTTTTTTTTTGAATTTTTCATGGTCAAAATGGGGTTTCCTTCTTTTGATAAATTTAAGGCATTTTGTGCTTTTAAATGCCCAAAATTTTTAGTAATTTATGTTTTTGTTTAATTTGACTATATTCACATTATGCCAAATTTTCAAAATGAACATTTAAATACATATATTTCTAAAAGTTCTTTTGAAGTATCCGATGGCTTTCGACCTTGCAAACCACGCATATGAGATCCATTCAAGCTAATTCCGAATCATGAACTCGAAAACAAACAAAAAACATGAAAATTCAAACAAACAAAAAACATCGAAATTGTAGGTTTACGAAAAATATTTTCGAACAACAACATTTTTTGGTTTCAAGTTTGGGATTCAGAATTGGCTTCGACGGGTGTCATATTCTTGACCAACACTCTGAAATGACCCATAAATTCTTCATTTCCGAGGCCTCCACCCGCTCAAATTTAGCTGTCATTTACATAAAATTTTAAAAAATTAAGATTCATCTAAATACGCAATCATTATGAATGCCAGCAACAACAAAAAATCTTTGAAGAATGGCGGTCGTCACGGTGCCACGGCAAATGCCAACAACAAAAAAGGTAGAAAAATTGAATATCCAGGAGAGACGGGAAATATAACACCGAAGTTTTTGAATTTAGGGTTAATGATCACAAAATGAACTTCTTTTTTCCAGAATTTTAACCTCCTAACCCGATTTTGAGATTCGTTTTCGCACAATTTGTCGTTGTCCCTTTTCCTTTTTACGTGTTTTATGAATATGAGTGTCTAACCTCTCGCTACCTGCACTCCTACATAAATACAAATACAAAAAATGAATCGATACAAAAAAATTTGCGAAACAAAACGAATGTCGTCCCTTTTCAGACAAGAATTTTAACTCGGCCTAAACAAAACAAAAAATTTTTTTTCTACACTCCAAAAGTTCTAGCGTTTTTTGTTGGTCATTCATAAATCATTCAATTTTTTTCGCCCACCAAATTTAGCCATGCTCCATGGTACGCCTCCCAAATTTTTGTGCAATTCCCACTTCTGTTCAACATTTGTGCGTCAACTTGGTTCGGATGCCGGAGCTGGAGCAGTACAGAAGGGCCAACGCACTGCACCAACAGCGGCGGTTTAAGAATGGCCGAATTTACTTCGTCTGTTCAAGGACGAAATGTCCGTACAAAATGGCAGCCATCAAAAATGGTCGGTTGTTTTTCGATTCTCTTTTTTTTCTGAGGGTCCCACCAATGGGAACCGGACAAAAGCACGCCGGTCGAACATGCCGCTAGAAATTTTAAAAAAAATTTTCAAACAGATTTTTTTAAGAAAAAAATCAGAAAAAATTTTTATAAGAAAATTAAAGAAAAGAAATTTTTGAAAAATTTTCAGCGATTTATTTGGAATTTTATGATTTATGCTATTCTTTTAACAGAACGCCAAGAATGGGCTGTGTACGACAAAAATGCGCACAATCACAAAATTGTTCCATTCCGACCATACAATTTCAAAAGACGCGAACAGAAGGAAAAAGCAAGCGGAAGCCTTCCCGTAAATTTAAATGAAAAATTTACTCATTAAATTTTAAAAAATGGGAAATTTCAATTTTCAGGGCAAATTATCGGCCGAAACTCGCCAAAATGCCGCAGAAATTGACAGAACTTGCCGTTTCCGTTTAACATTTGTGCGCCAATTGGGTTCTGATGCCGAGCTGGAGCAGTACAGAAGGGCAAACGCAATGCACCAACAGCGGTTGAAAAATGGCCGAATTTACTTTGACTGTTCAAGGAAGGGATGTCCGTACAAAATGACAGCCATCAAAAATGGTCAGTTCTTCTTGGGACCGAAACGAATGCCAAAAACCTTTTTGTTGGCAATTTTTTTTACTTTAAAAATTTTTGCGGCGGATTTAGTAATTAAATTTGTAAAAAAAATTATTTATCCCATTTATGTATGTTATTCTCTTAACAGAACGCCAAGAATGGGCTGTGTACGACAAAAATGCGCACAATCACAACAAAATTGTTCCAATCGGACAATATCATGCCGAAAAACGCGAGCTGAAGGAAAAGGCAAGCGGAAGACTTTCCGTAAAATTTAATTGCAAAATTTACTCATTTATATTTAAAAAATGGGAAATCCCAATTTTCAGGGCAAATTATCGGCCGAAACACGCCAAAATGCCGCAAAAATTGACACAATGCCAACAACGAGTTGTTGTTCCTCTGCTGCCGCTGCTGATGGCGCCAAAATTCAAAATTCTGCCGAACAAACGCCGTCTCCGCCGGCAAAATTGTTCGAATTGGCACAGTGTGAGAAAGAAATGAGGCAAATTGCCACCAAATGGAATTTGCTCTTCAACGAAAAACGGTAATGAAGAAAAAAAAATTGAATTGTTTTGCGGGTAATTCTATAACCGTCTGTTCTCTTCTTTTACCACACACTTTCGCTGTCTCTCTCTCTCTCTCTCTCTCCATTTTGTGGAGGCAACATCTCTTATTGGTCCTCTCTAACTGTCAGTTTTTTTCTCACACACTTTCTCTATTCACTTGAGACGTAGTCAAATTTCTGTCGTCGATTCTCTAACGGTCTGTCCTCTTCTTTTCCCACACTCTCTTGCTGTCTTTCTTTTACTCTCTTCGTTTGCCCCCTCCCCCTCATTAATATGACAGTATCGTGATCCTACCGTATTTAGTGGTTCTTATTTGTTTATGCCACCGCGGGACACCAAGGCGTTAAAGGACGGCGTTCTGTTTTCGCTCACTGACCGTGGCGATCACATTCGTGTGAGTTTTGGCGCATATTAGCAGCCAGGAGAAAAAAAAAATTAAAAACTTATTCGCGAAATTGGGCACAAAATGGCAAAAAAATCTGATACAAAATTAATTTTTTTTTTTTTAACGGTTCAAAAAGCGAAATTTTCACATTTTTTTTCGATTTTTGGCACAAATTAACCATTAAAAATAAATAAATTCAACCAACTATTCTCATAAAAATTTAAACCCTACCGATTAGTGCCGCAATGGGAAATTTTTTTTACAAATTTTAAAATTTCAATAATTTTGCAATTTTTTCATTATAAATTGAGTGGGAACGCATAGTTTTTAAAAATGAATTTTCCCCATTTTTCCACAGATGGATGAGTTCAATGCGTTCCGTTCTCAGGTGGACAAAATTCAGCGCTGGCCAAAAGAGCGTGGACAGGCGACGATCATGCGTCTGGCCAGTGATCAGTGTGCCCGAATGTTTGCCACTTCTTCCTGATCATGCCATGCATTATTATTGTTGATGATTAAAGTAGGAAATTTTGTTCAAATCCATCATCTTTTTTTCGTTGCTTTTCTCTTGTTTTTTTATTGTTTGTTTAATGATGATTTATTTTCCCTTTTATACATTACTTTTTAATAATTGAACCCCTTTTTCTGTTGATAAACAGTTTTTTTTTTGTATTTTAATTCCATCATAGCTGTCCAAGGGGGGAGGGGTCGAGAAAAAAGGGAAAGAAAAAAGAGAGAAAAGGAAAAGGGGAAAAACGAGAAAAGAGAGCGCCGAAATCAAGGAAAGGGTCTCGCATTGCGTTCGACTAACCCTGAGGGCGATTTGTCGAACGCAAAAAAAAAAAGTTAAGACTTGAAAATTGATTAATTTCATTAAGAAATTTCGCTAAAATTTTCCATTTTTTCTGCGTTCGACGAATTTTGCTGAAGAAAAATCGTCGAACGCAAGAGGAGGGGTTTCTTAAAAAATTGACTCAAATAAGCAAAAAACCGGTCTTTTTTTGACAAAAATTTATTAACAATTCGCATTAAAAATTAAAAAATTTTCCCGGCGGCGCCTATCGGCCCCAACCCACCGTTCCCCAAAAGTTTTGGAAAAAGTGTACCGCAAAACTGGCATGAAAATGAAAATTTGACGCTGACCCCGCCTAGGGGGGTCATCGCCGAACGCACGACCCTTTTCTTGACTCCCCACTTGCACACGTACAGTCACGGCCATATGTTTATACAGTAACTTTTGTCTTCGACATTAGGAATTTTTTTCAAAAATTTTTCCAATTTTCACTGTATTTTGTGGTGTACCGATCACTATGAAGGAGTGCTCTGATCAAGTTGCTGTAAAAGTCTTTTGTTCACAAGGGAACATCGCGAACTGTGAGTGTCCAGTTTTTTAATTTTTTTTCTTTGTAGTTTAATTTTTAGAATTTTTAATTTGTAATTAAAAGGTTTTTTTAGATTTTCTTTTTTCTTTTTTTTTTTTTAGATTTTCCTTTTTTTGTTTTTTTTTTATTTTATTTTTTTTTTGTTTTTTTTTCTTGAAACCCCAGCAAAAATTTGTTAATTTGATTAATTTTTTCCTCTTCACCATTTGTCATGGGTTCGGATCCGCTCGACAGATGATGAATTTTCTTGAAATTTTTTCAAGCTATTATTCCACCTAGCACAGTTTATTCACTTATTTAATTTGTTTTATAAGGCTATTTGTAGAGAATTGTTTGCTGATCATTAAAAAAAAAGTATATGGCTCTATCATTCGTTTTGAATTTTTAAGAATTTTTATAAATTTGTCATTTTTATCGATTTTTCGAAACTTTGATCACTTTTTTCTGATCATTTTTGGCGCCGGAGCCAAAAATGCCAAAATTTACAATAGTAATTGGAAGTCGGGGGCAGGGGCAGAGGAGGGGGGCAATATGAGTGCGCTCCACTGGGCAGACTAAAGCCTAGTACTATCTCATCGTTTCTTTTTTTTTCTTTATAATTTCTCTCACTTAGGCCTACTATCTATTCATTTTTTAAATATGAAAAACAGCGTTTACTTCGCCACATATAACTTTTTTTCATTTTCACCATGCCAAATGATTCGGCATCGATCCATTTTTGCCATTCCTTCCCTCCCCTTCCCCCTCCTTTGCCCCGCACGACTCCATTCCCACACTCTTATTGCATTTACAAGTAAACGATTTACCGCTCCCCCCCCCCCCACTCTCCACGATAAATCTGTGAAATGCAACAAACGAAAAAAGCAATTTATATTTACTACATTTATCATCATTTTTTATATATTATTAATACGAGCGGTCGGGACACCGTTCTGTTCTTATTTAAGTTTATTCCAAATAATATTTGGGTTCGATTCTTAGTGCTGTAATTTTCGTTTTTATTGCATTTTTGTTAATAATTTTGGGAAAAATGCAAAAATATTATGAAAAAAATTGTTTCCTCCGAGAGCAACCTTTACGTTGTTATTTAATTTTAACAATATATATTTTGCCAACAATTTAAAAACTTATTTTTAAATTTCGGTAATTTAGCTTATGAGAAGTTCAAAACGGAAGAAGCAGAACAGAAGGCAAAAAGGGACCAAGCAAAGGCTGATGGGGATGAGATTGCGTTGAAGAGGGCAGAGCAGTGGTTGCAGTTTCATGCTTGGCCACCGTCCGGGGCGTTTGCCGGCAGGGCTTTCAAGACCGGTATGTTTTTTAGATCATTTTAACATAGATTAAAAATGATTTTTTTAATGAAAAAGGGGGGACTACCATAGGCATTATTACCGTTTAATCTTTAAAAAAAATAAATAAAATTAAAAAATAATAGTTTTAATTGCCTCTTCATGAAATTTGTTTTTTTAGTCTGGGCATAAAGAAAGGGGCGTTTGCCATCAATTGGCGCAATACGCAGCTGAGGAACGATTCCAAGAACAAAGACGCAATCATTCACGCTGCAGAAGAAGCATGTAAATGCAACTTTGTCGAGCTTGGAGACGATGCTTTTCAAAACCTGCCGAACGTTTCGCGTCGAACAACTTTTTACTTCACGACGTCATGCAAATGGTTTGTTTTCATGATAAGCGTGTGCCCCTTACTGAGTTTATGTGTGACTTGACTATAGAAATCTCATTTCTATAGTTGCAGCGAGTGTATGTGTGACTTGACTATAGAAATCTCATTTATATAATAGGACGAAGTGGAAATTGGATTCGACTCACTGTCCTTCCGAAACCAACTGATTGGGGGCTCGAAACCGCTGTCAAAGGAAACACGAAAACAAATTGCCGACAAACTGCTGAGCAAAGATGATAGAATGCGCGCAGTCTTCACCACTTTTAAAGCTGGCATTGAAGGTTGGTTAAATACAGTTTCGGACAGAAGGAATTTAAAATTTTATGTATACAAATTTCACATTTTTAGCCCTCGAGACGTTTGTGGATGAAAAGGAGAATGCTTTGAAGGAAAAGGAAAAGATCATCAAATCGCTAAGGACCAATCAGCAGGTCAGTACAAGGGATGCGAACGAGGTTATCCGAGACCTCGAGGACGACCGTGCTGCTAAGCAGCTACGACTCAGCAGTCTGGAGGTGGGAAATTCTGGAATGTGGATGCACATCGACACGCTTCGTGAAGATCTTTTGAAACGAGGTATAAACAAATATAATTATATAATTGTGCTTATACGTGAATTCATATTTTAATTTCAGTTGGTTCGGTAGTTGAACGAAATGCTCTCAGGAAGCAATGGCAGACCATCGAAGACCGTCTTGGGCGTTTGCCTGAGACAGAGACAATGCCAATGACCGCCGATGTTCATCGTACTGACGGGCGTGTGGTGCAGGCAAAGCCATCAAAAAAGGCCACCCAGACCCAGCCTCCAACACCTGTTTTGACGCGTAATTCATTGACAAACTTCGTTCTATAACTATTCTATAGTTGAACAAGTGGAGGACATAGTCGAGGAGATTGACCAGCAAATGGACTTGGAACAACCAGATGGCACTCAACGTATTGTTGCACGTGACCAGATTGTTGGAGAAATTCGAGCACAAGCAGCTCAAGGAAACCAACGTGCACAAGCACAAGGTAATTTCAGAAATTTAAATTTCTGTAGCATATTTGTTATTGTCTGATTGAATTCATTCTCTTTTCTATAATGTGCTTGTTTTAAACACCGGTGCCTAAGTATATGTTACTTCTCTATAGAAATCTCTTTTCTATAGTTGCAGTGAGTGTGTGAGTTGGTATAGAATTCTCTTTTCTATAATGTGCTTATAGTAAGCACCGGTGCCTAAGTATATGTGATTCCTCTATAGAAATCCCCTTTCGTCCATTTAGTGTATGTAACTAATCTATAGAAAAAAATTGCTTATGTTTAGACTTGCGCAAAGTCGACAAGCGAAGTGCAGAAGCAGGTTAAGAAGTTGGAGAATGATGTCAAGAAGGTGCAGGAGGATATGAATATCTTGAAGGGCTTCTTTGACAAGCTGAAGATCTTGTCTGAATAGGCGTTTGGCTTTTTGAATTGCACCTGTTTTCTGCAAAAATTTAACACAAATCACCATTTTGATCATATTCCGTCCGACAAGTTTTCATAATTACTCTTCTTATCACTTTTGTTTATTTTTTGTATTATTATAATATTTTACAACAGATGCCCAAACGTACTCGCTCTCGCTCTCCCAAACGTACTCGCTATCGCTCTGCTCGTAATACTTTATGTAACATGTTCTTCACAATCCCGAAACCATTTTCGGGGAGAACGAGAACTAGAACTTCGGATGGTGGTACCTCTTCTTCAACACAGACAGGCGGTAGGTAGTAGTAAGTAAGTAGTTAGTGACTATTGTATTTTTTTATACCCAAGTTTCTATAGCATTCTTATAAGCAATTATCCTCTTTGCAGACGGAGGCCGAGCTGTTACTGTTACGCCGGCTCCGACCTTGCCTGAGGCAGCTCAGCAGCACGAGCAGCTGCTTCACCTTCACGAGGAGGAGCAGGCATTTGCAGTGGAAGAAATGCCACCGCTTCCGTCTCAGGAAAAACAAGACCACGAGGATGAGGCACAGGACGAACGGGACCACGACGTGGAGGAGGCATTTGCAGTGGAAGAAGTACCCCCACATGGTGAGTGTGTCTATAGTCTCTTTTCTATAGGTCACTTGTAATAGGCGTGTGCCCTTAGCGCAGCGAGTGTATGTGACTTGTCTATTTTAATTTCTATAGATTATTTGTACTAGGCCTGTGCAAAAGCCCTTATTAGGCGTGTGCCCGCCCTCTACTCATTTCTATAGATTATTTGTATTAAGTGCGTGCAAAAGTCCTTAATTACTACAAGCACACTATCGAAATGAGATTTCTATAATGACACCTAACCTTTTAAGACGAGAAAATGTACGAGGGGGAGGCACAGGACGAGCAAGACCACGACATGGAGGAGGCATTTGCAGTGGAAGAAGTACCCCCACATGGTGAGTGTGTCTATAGAAATCTCTTTTCTATAGGTCACTTGTAATAGGCGTGCGCCCTTAGCGCAGCGAGTGTATGTGACTTGTCTATTTTAATTTCTATAGATTATTTGTACTAGGCCTGTGCAAAAGCCCTTATTAGGCGTGTGCCCGCCCTCTACTCATTTCTATAGATTATTTGTATTAAGTGCGTGCAAAAGTCCTTAATTACTACAAGCACACTATCGAAATGAGATTTCTATAATGACACCTAACCTTTTAAGACGAGAAAATGTACGAGGGGGAGGCACAGGACGAACAAGACCACGACGTGGAGGAGGCATTTGCAGTGGAAGAAGTTCCTCCACAAGGTGAGTGTGTCTATAGAAATCTCATTTCTATAGATTATTTGTATTAGGTGCGTGCAAAAGTCCTTAATTACTACACTACAAACACCCTATAGAAATGAGATTTCTATAATGACAATGTGACTTGTCTATTGAAAGTTAATTTCAATAGATTATTTGTACTAGGCGCGTGCAAAAGTCCTTATTAGGCGTGTGCCCGCCCTCTAACTATGTGTGACTTCTCTATAGAAACTTAACTATAAAAAGCTTGAGCACTTTAACAATTTGGGCTACTTACAGCAAATTGCAAAATGCTAAAAATGCAAAATTTGTTATCATAGGCATATTTCGACGATGCTCAAATTGAGATGCATTTTAGTCAAAAACTTGGCTAATGACAATAAAATATTTTTATTAATTTTTTATTTTGGTTAAATTTTGAACTTTTTTGGGTTTGTGGAAAAATAAATTTATTGCTACAACCTTTAAAAGCCATAATTGAAGCTTGTTTATGTTTGTAGGTTTTGAACAAGTGAATGATGGCGGCAGCATCAGCAGTGATCAGCAACCGCTTGACCAAGAAGAAGAGAAGCGCCAGCAGTTTGGCGGTGAGTGTGAAGCCGATTCGTCAACCTTGACCGTGAAATGCGTCATTTCCGAACCCCGGACCGAACTCGACAAAAAGTCAAAAATTCAAATTTTCGGGATTAGCATTTTTGGTTCAAAACCCGTTAAATACACGAAAACAAACTGAAAGCCATTCAAGGCCAAAATGGATACCGGATCCGTTGGTCAGTGCTCTCGAAAAGCGCAAAGAACTTGTTTTTATAACAAAAAAAAATTTACACTGACGCTTTTTCCGGGGGCCAAACCTTTCCATGGGCCAACCGTCCTGTTTAAATTTAAAATAACCCGACAAAATGCCGCAGAAATTGACACAATGCCAACAACGTCCTCTGCTGCCGCTGCTGGTGGCGCCAAAATTCAAAATTATGCTGAACAGACGCCGTCTCCGCCGGCAAAATTGTTCGAATTGGCACAGTGTGAGAAAGAAATGAGGCAAATTGCGACCAAATGGAATTTGCTATTCAGCGAAGAATGGTAATTAACATAAAATAATTGATGAATTGATTTATGCGTAATTCTCTAACCGTCTGTTCTCTTCTTTTGAACACTTTCGCAATATCTGTTTTTCTCTCTACATTTTGTTGAGAAATTATCTCTCATCGGGTACACCGAAAAATTCGCTGGGACATAATTTCGGCGCCGAATTTTTTAAAAAAATTTTAAATTTTGAAACTGTTTTTTCTATTTTCTCACCCATTTTTCTCTCTTCACTTGTCAAATTTTTTTCGTCCGCCATCCCGGGCAAAATTATTCAAATTGGCAATAAAAACCAAAAATACACCCCCTAAGAAATGAAGACTCCAAAAATTTTATTTATTTTCTTGACAAATTGCAATTATGCGGAAGAATTGATCTAAATGTGGGACCCCGATAAATATTGGAATTTTTTTAAACCAATGGGGGGCTTTTAATTTGTAAATTTTTGTTTTTTTTTTTTGTATAAAAAGCATTGAAAATTTTTCACAGAGATTATTTTCTTACTGTTTCCTCCCCCTCCCCTTTCATTAATTTGACAGTATCGTAATTTATACGGTATTTAGGGGTTTTTATTTGTTTATGCCACCGCCGGACACCAAGGCGTTAAAGGACGGCGTTCTGTTGTCGCTCACTGACCGTGGCGATCACATTCGTGTGAGTTTTGGCGCATATTAGCAGCCAGGAGAAAAAAAAATTAAAAAATTTATTCGCGAAATTGGACATAAAATGGCAAAAAAATCGGATACTGGGAATTTTTTTTTACAAATTTTAAAATTTCATGAATTTTGCAATTTTTTCATTATAAATTGAGTGGGAAGGCATCGTTTTTAAAAATGAATTTTCCCCATTTTTCACACAGATGGATGAGTTCCATGCATTCGTTTCTCAGGAGGACAGAACTCAGCGTTGGCCAAAAGAGCGTGGAGAGGCGACGATCATGCGTCTGGCCAGTGATCAGTGTGCCAGAATGTTTGCCAACTATTCCTGATCGCGCCATGGATTATTATTGCTAATGATGACTCATTTGTGGGGAATTTTGATCAACTTTTATAACAATTTTGGTGTTACTTTTTTCTTGTTTTTTCCTTTGTTTTATGATGGTTTCTTTTCCCTTTTACATATTCCTTTTTAATAATCGAACCCTTTTTTGGTTGAACTTTTTTTCTAATTTAAATCCACCACATTTTAAAGCACAAAATCGATTTGGATAAAATTAAAATAGAATTTTCATTTAAATTTATGCTAAAATTGCAGAAATATTAAAATAGTTACAACTAGAGACCGGCGCGGGATTTTGCGAGTCCCACCTAGAAAGTGATGGAAGGGACGAGGGAAATCTGCGAATATTCTATCCCGGTGGGGAATTGAACCCAAGGGAAAATTGATAAAAGGCAAAATGTTTAGCCACTAGACCACATTTGAACTTGAATAAAATAAATTTTTTCAAAAATTTCTCCTTCTCCGTCCTCCTCTTTTCTCACCAGACCCCCATTCTTACCATGCTTATTTAGTCCCGTCGGGACCGGGACCTGAAAAACCGTGATTACCGTCCCGGTCCCACTCAGCTCTAAGTTAAACGAGTTCCAATAAAGAATTAATTAATTTTTATTAAATTAAAAAAAATTCTTAAAAAAATAATAATTCCATTTATTCCCTTGGAGTATGAAAGGAGACTGAGTGATTATTTTTCAATCTCCTTAGAGACTAGGGGATAATTGGAGACTGGAGGACTAATGGATATATGAGATAATTAGAGAAAACACGGTAACGAAAAATGGGAAAAATGACCTAAAGATCTCAATTCAAATGGGCTTTAGTTAAATATAACTTTACAAGGACCACACACAAACACATAACAAATAACATAAATGTACTTAAAAATCATTTATCCGAAATTGAAGCGAATTTCTTTTTCCACCTGATAAATGTTTGGGTTCCAAATTTAAATTTGTTTGCAATTTTTGCGTCAACTTTTTTTGGATTTCTTTCTTTAATTTTAAAATATTGCTTCATCTTTTCTAATTTTTGCTCATTTGAATATTTATTTCTTACTTAAAAATAATAATTTAAATAAAAATAAATAAATTTCTTATATATTTTGGAATCAATTCTTTTTTCCATTTCCAAATTGTGTCGTGAGAAATGCCAATTCCTTCGCAAATTCTTTCTGTTTACCGGGGGCATATAATCTTTGAAATTCCTCAAATCGTTCAATGAATTCTTTCCTTTTCGCATTATAAAAATTCTTTTCCATCTTTTTATTTAAATTTAATTCTTTTTTCCATTTGTATATTTTGTCGCGAGTTGCGCCTAATTTTTCCAATTTTCCTCTAAATTTTTGTTTGATTTTTCTGTTGATATTTTTCTCTTTCTCGCAACTTTTCTTTAATTGCCTCAAATTTAAGAATCATTTTTCTTTTCGGTTGACCTTTTGGTTCTTCTTTCGCATTTTGATCACTTTTGGTAATATTCTGATCATTTTAATTTGATCAATTGATTCGATTCCCATTTCTTCTTTGTTTTCTTCTCTTTCTTTTTTATCCCATTCTTCGCCAAATATTTCATCAAAATTTGGTCGGATTTTGCCTATTTCAATTGTATAAACAAGACAAAATGTAAAAAATATTAAATGCCACAAATTCATTTTCTTTTGAGAATGGAATTTTGGATTAAATGAATTTGTTTAATATATTTATTCGCTTTTTAATATTAATATTTATTATTTGTATTTTTCTTTAAAAATCTTTTCCAATAGTAGAATTGTTACGTAATTCTGAGCAGTTAAATCAATTTTTACAATAAGGAAAACTCATAAAAATTAATATACATATAATAAATACAATATTCAATTTTAAAGGTTTAAAAGGGAATGCAATTCAATGGCATTTTTGGAAGCAAAAAATGACCCCATGTTGGTGTTCGACGAATTGATGTTCAAATGGTTGGCATTCGCAGAAGCAGATAATGTGGCAAAAACATCCACCACCACAACCTCCTCATCCAATGGCACAATCAAAACTGTGGATTTTGTGATTGATTTTGTGATGAATGTGGCCAATGTGGACACATTTCTGTGGCCAAAAAAATTTTGATCTTTTCCGACAATAATCGTAAGAAATTTGATGTAAAGCAACCAACTAAATTTTGCTTCATTATATCATTCGATAGCTCAAATTTTCTCTGTTAATTTTCAAGATTTGATAATGAAACATCGTGAAATTATATGGTATTTTTATATTTGTTGTCAAGCTGTTCCTTAATTTTTCATTTTAAAATTTCAGTTTTTTCAAGCTGATCTTTTAGTCACAAAAAAATAAATAATTCAAACGCACCAAAAAATGAAATTTTAAATAAATTAATGCAAAAAAATACATTCAAAAATGCTTATCTACTACATCCTAGAAGCTTCAAACAACCAAAAAGGAAATAGATATCCCGAAAATGGCGTGAAGTCGGTCGATAAAATTTCAGAAAAAATACCTAAGGGCTGGTAAATTTCTATGAAAAAATCATTATATGGGCACAAAACACAAACTTTAATCCGTAAGAATCGACCCGATTGGTGCTAGGTAGTTTTGTAAAAAAGTGCCAAATTTATAGATTATCGAGAAAAACTCGATATAACTTTTCTTAAACACAACCAAATTAAATAATCATGGTGTCTTTGATAAACAAAAAAGAATATTGTAATACATTACCAAAATGGATAAATTTAAAAAAATGTTAGCGATTTGGCGCTCAAGCCGACTCCAACCGAATGCGACCCCTGCGGCCATATCAGATGCATCCTGCAGAGTGTATTAATTACTCCATTCATGGCCAAAGTCCAGCCCACCGCCTCGAATCGGACGCGAGACGGCACGCAGACACCACGGAGACAGCACACGTTACCACCGTAGCGCATGTCGTCAAACCGTGAACACGAGGGGAAACGGCGCCGGCGAGCAAATCGCACCGACAGAATAGCGATGATTCTTTTTGTAGGAAGTTGAATATTTGGTTTGATTATTTGATGGGATGGGAATTCGGCGAGGGAAGGCAGAGAAAGGGATGCACTACATCGCTCACTCTCGTTTCTTTACCAACAAATTGGTGTACTATTTCTCGATTTTTGAGTCAAACCAAAACTCGGACTTTTCATCGGTTTCTTAGTACACAAGTATTTGGATTAACACAAGGGGTATAGGTCATAGACCTACCATCCAAAAGAAAACGGTAGAGAATTATGTCAATTTTCCAGAAAAATTTGCCTAACCCCTTAGGGATTTTTTCGAAAATTTCCCAGATTTCAAGCCATTTTTGACTTTCTAGATCACCATGAAGGAGTGATCTGACTAAGTTGGTGTAAAAGACCTTTTTGATCAGGACCAAAAGTTAGCTTAGCAGAAACTTTTCCAGAATTTTTTCTCTGCCTAAAATGTTTTTTCATCGAGTAAAACTTTGTTTCCATACTTTTGTTAAGCCAAAAGTGGGGTCACTTTGGTTGCGCACCCGTAACTTTTTGATGGATTGAGTGATCTGGATGTCAATTGCCTTTTACTAGAGTAATATTTTAGGGCTTTATTTTGGCATACAAAAGTTTTTCGTTCAAACACTCATTTTGTGAAAACCCGGTTTGAAAAGTTTTAAAATTTATTTCCATACTTTTGTCCGTGACTGTATGTGTATCATTCATTTATTTATTTTTGCTTTTTTTTTTTGAGTTTTTTCGTGGTCAAAATGGGGTTCCCTTCTTTTGATAAATTTAAGCAGAGTGGCCAAGTGTGCTTATTTCTAAGATTTGTGCTTATTTCAGCATTACGTGCTTATTTTTGGATTTGAAAAAAATACATTTTTATTTCATTTTCTTGAGTGTAAAATGCCCCAAAATTTCAGTGAAAATCTGTTAAAAAATGGTCAAAATTTCTATTTTTCCTCCGGCGGCGCCTTTCGGCACCGTCGGGCCCCCAAAACTTATTTATTTCATAGAAAATTGTCTCAAAATCTCAAAAATTGGTCATTTTTTTGGTGAAAATCTGTTAAGAAATTGCATTGAAATTTAAAAAAATTTTCCCGACTCCGCCTACCGCCGCCGCCGGACCCCCCTCCCCCCCGGTTCCCAAGAAGTTTTGGAAAAAACGCGCCGCAAAAAAACATTTTTATTGTTTTTTAAATTTTGATTATTTTCCAAATCTGATTTTTGACCCCAAATGAAGATTTTTGTCGGACAAATGCTGATTTTGAAAATTTTCAGTTGAAGACCTTGTTTTAACGCGAATAAAATTTGTTTTAATTTTTTTCATGTTTTTATTGCGTTTCCTTCACGCTACTATTAGTTTTAGAATATCTTATTTTTGGGGTCCGAATCTTAGTTTTTGAGCCATTTTGTCTTATATAAAAAAAAAACGGTTAAGGCATTTTGTGCTTTTAAATTGTTTTTGTTTTATTTGACTATATATACATTACGCCAAATTTTCAAACATTTACATACATGTGTATGTATTCCTTAAGGTTCTTTTGAAATGTTCGATGCTTTTCGACCTTGCAAACCATGCATATGAGATCCATTCAAGCTAATTCCGAATCATGAACTCGAAAACAAACAAAAACATGAAAATTCAAACAAAAAAAAACATCGAAATTGTAGGTTTACGAAAAATATTTTCGAACAACAACATTTTTTGGTTTCAAGTTTGGGATTCAGAATTGGCTTAGATGGATGTCATCTTCTTGACCAGCCATTCTGAAATGGCCCATAAATTCTTCATTTTCGAGGCCTCCACCCCCTCGAACTTAACTGTCATTTACATAAAATTTAGAAAAATTAAGATTCCTCTAAATACGCAATCATTATGAGTGCCAGCAACAACAAAAAATCTTTGAAGAATGGCGGCGGTCGTCACGGTGCCACGGCAAATGCCAACAACAAAAAAGGTAGAAAAATTGAATATCCAGGAGAGACGGGAAATATAACACCGAAGTTTTTGAATTTTGGGTTAATGCTCACAAAATGAACTTCTTTTTTTCCAGAATTTTAACCTCCTAACCCGATTTTGAGATTCGTTTTCGCACACTTTGTCGTTGTCCCTTTTCCTTATTTACGTGTTTTATGAATATGAGTGTCTAACCTCTCGCTATCTGCACTCCTACATAAATACAAATACAAAAAATGAATCGATACAAAACAAATTTGCGAAACGAAACGAATGTCGAATTCTGTTTTTTTTTTGTTTGCCCACCAAATTTAGCCATGCTCCGTGGTACGCCTCCCAAATTTTTGTACAATCGCTATTTCTGTTCAACATTTGTGCGCCAATTGGGTTCGGATGCCGAGTTGGAGCAGTACAGAAGGGCCAACACACTGCACCAACATGGGTTGAAAGATGGCCGAATTTACTTCGACTGTTCAAGGAAGGGATGTCCGTACAAAATGACAGCCATCAAAAATGGTCGGTTGTTTTTCGGTTTTCTTTTTTTTTCTGAGGGTCCCACCAATGGGAACCGGACAAAAGCACGCCGGTCGAACATGCCGCTAGAAATTTAAAAAAAATTTTCAAACAGAATTTTTTTAAGAAAAAATTTAAAAAAAAATTTTTTATAAGAAAATTAAAGAAAAGAAATTTTTGAAAATTTTCAGCGATTTATTTGGAATTTTATGATTTATGCTATTCTTTTAACAGAACGCCAAGAATGGGCTGTGTACGACAAAAATGCGCACAATCACAAAATTGTTCCGTTCCGACCATACAATTTCAAAAGACGCGAACAGAAGGAAAAAGCAAGCGGAAGCCTTCCCGTAAATTTAAATGAAAAATTTACTCATTTAAATTTTAAAAAATGGGAAATTTCAATTTTCAGGGCCAATTGTCGGCCGAAACTCGCCAAAATGCCGCAGAAATTGACAGAACTTGCCGTTTCCGTTTAACATTTGTGCGCCAACTTGGTTCGGATGCCGAGTTGGAGCAGTACAGAAGGGCCAACGCACTGAACCAACAGCGGTTGAAAGATGGCCGAATTTACTTACACTGTTCAAGGAAGGGATGTCCGTACAAAATGACAGCCATCAAAAATGGTCGGTTGTTCTGGGGACCGAAACGAAGGCCAAAATTTTCGGGGACGGGACAAAATATCGCCGCCAAAATATCGCCGGCAAAATATCGCCGGCCGAAATATCGCCGAGACAAAATATCGCCGCCAAAATATCGCCGGCAAAATATCGCCGGCCGAAATATCGCCGAGACAAAATATCGCCGCCAAAATATCGCCGAGACAAAATATCTCCGCAGAAATATCGCCGGCCGAAATATCGCCGAGACAAAATATCGCCGCCAAAATATCGCCGCCAAAATATCGCCTAGACAAAATATCGCCGCCAAAATATCGCCGGCCGAAATATCGCAGCCTGAAATATCGCCGAGACAAAATATCGCCGCCAAAATATCGCCGGCCGAAATATCGCAGCCTGAAATATCGCCGAGACAAAATATCGCCGCCAAAATATCGCCGGCCGAAATATCGCCGAGACAAAATATCGCCGCAGAAATTTTTAAAAATTTTTTCATTCAAACCTAGAAATTTTTCATAAAAAAATTCGTAGGAAATTTCTTAGTAAGAAAACTTGAAGAAAAAAATTTTGAAAAAGTTTTCGGCGATTTTTTCGAAATTTTAAGAAAATTGCTGTTTTTCTCGCAAAATTTTCCAAAAAAAAAATTCAATGATTTTTTCTTGAAATTTTCTTTTAAAAAATTTCTTAAGGTTTTTTTCTTGAAATTTTCTAAGTTTGAAAATTTTTCTTTTTAAATTTCTGCGGCGATATTTTGTTTCGGCGATATTCCGGCGGCGATATTTTGGGGTGTACCCAAATTTTCTTCGGCGGCGACCTTTCTTTCTTTTGTCGAAAATGATCATTTTCGAGTAGAATTTTGGCTGTTAAGCCATTTACTCTAACCATCTTCCATTCTCTCATGCCCTACTATTGCCTGCTAATGCACTTCATTTCCCCGCCCCATTCCCCGATGAACGCGGCTTTTGCCGTTCAACATTTTCGAAAGCGTCGTGGTTTGAAGGGCCCGTTTTCGAAACTTTTTTATCTTTAAAAAATTTTTGCGGCGGATTTAGCAATTAAATTTGTAAAGAAAATTAATTTCAAATTTTTGGAAAAATCTGTTCTTTGTATCATTCGAAAGCTCTTAACATGCTCTATTAGCAGTACAAAAAGCGAAAAGATTTTCAAGCCTGGAAAAAATTTTATTAAGAAAAACTGCAAAAATGTCGACTTTTCGCGATTTTTCATGTATAACTTTTTTGCGAATTGTCTAATCGCGAAGCAATACCTTTGAAAAAGCTTCTAAACATGTTAAGCTTCCGAATGATATCAACAATGTTGGATTTGGACGACACAGAAAAAACGTATAGTGGAAAAACATGCTGGCGCCCAAACGCGTGGGCCCCCTGCTGGAGGGGGGGGCGGGGGTCCCGAAGCCCAAGGGTCTGGCCACGCCATTGCTATGTATTATATTTTCTGAAAGTTTGACACTTTTATCTAAGGTTAGAATTTTTGTCCGGTTTGTATTCTCAGAAAATTCAAAAAAAAATTTAGCATTTCTTAATTTTCTCACTAAAAAAATTATTTATCCCATGTATGTTATTCTCTTAACAGAACACCAAGAATGGGCTGTGTACGACAAAAATGCGCACAATCACAGCAAAATTATTCCAATCGGACAATATCATGCCGGAAAACGCGAGCTGAAGGAAAAGGCAAGCGGAAACCTTTCCGTAAAATTTAATTGCAAAATTTACTCGTTAAAATTTAAAAAATGGGAAATTTCAATTTTCAGGGCAAATTATCGGCCGAAACACGCCAAAATGCCGCAGAAATTGACACAACGCCAACAACGTCCTCTGCTGCCGCTGCTGGTGGCGCCAAAATTCAAAATTCTGCCCAACAGACGCCGTCTCCGCCGGCAAAATTGTTCGAATTGGCACAATGTGAGAAAGAAATGAGGCAAATTGCGACAAAATGGAATTTGCTCTTCAGCGAAAAACGGTAATGAACATAAAAAAAAAATTGAATTCTTTTGCGGGTAATTTTCGAACCGTCTGTCCTCTTCTTTTACCACACACTTTCGCTGTCTCTCTCTCTTTCTCTCCATTTTGTGGAGGCAACATCTCTTATTGGTCCTCTCTAACTGTCAGTTTTTTTTCTCTATTCACTTGAGACTTAGTCAAATTTTTGTCGTCGATTCTCTAACTGTCTTTCCTCTTCTTTTCACACACTCTCTCGCTTTTTACTCTCTTCGTTTGCCCCTTCCCCCTCATTAATATGACAGTATCGTAATTCCTACCGTATTTAGTGGTTCTTATTTGTTTATGCCACCGCGGGACACCAAGGCGTTCAAGGACGGCGTTTTGTTGTCGCTCACTGACCGTGGCGATCACATTCGTGTGAGTTTAGGCGCATATTAGCAGCCAGGAGAAAAAAAAAAAATTAAAAAACTTATTCGCGAAATTGGACATAAAATGGCAAAAAAATCGGATATAAATTATTTGTGAAAAACGGTCTAAAAAAGCGAAATTTTCAACATTTTTTCTGCTTTTTGACACAAATTAATCATTAAAAATAAAATAAATTCAACCAAATATTCTCTTAAAATTGAAACCCTACCGCCGATTATACCGCAATGGGAAATTTTTTACAAATTTTAAAATTTCAATAATTTTGACAGTTTTTTCATTATAAATTGAGTGGGAAGGCATAGTTTTTAAAAATGAATTTTCCCCATTTTTCACACAGATGGATGAGTTCCGCGCGTTCCGTTCTCAGGTGGACAAAATTCAGCGTTGGCCAAAAGAGCGTGGAGAGGCGACGATCATGCGTCTGGCCAGTGATCAGTGTGCCAGAATGTTTGCCAACTATTCCTGATCAAGCCATGGATTATTATTGCTAATGATGACTGATTTCTGGGGAATTTTGATCAACCTTAAAAAAATTTTGGTGTTACTTTTTCTTATTTTTTTTTTCTTTTACATATTCCTTTTAATAATCGAACCCTTTTTTAGGTTGATAAACTTTTTTTTGTAATTTAAATCCACCACATTTTAAAGCACAAAATCGAATTTGGATAAAATTAAAATAGAATTTTCATTAAATTTATGCTAAAATTGCAGAAATATTATTAAAATAGTTACAACTAGAGACCGGCGCGGGATTTTGCGGGTCCCAGGGATTAATCCCACGGGATCCCCTCCCGCAAAGAATTTTGAGTTCCAATCCCGCAGCGGGATCTGCAAATTTGGTTTTTTGTGCGGGATTCTTCGGGATTTCACTGATTTTTTGAAAATTTTAAAGAACAGAATTCCAAATTTTTAGAATGAATTTATAATAAATTCAATAAAATTAAATCCATTTTTTATTTAAAATTTCATCTAGAATTTTAAAGAAATTTCCCGGCGGCGCCTATCGGCACTGCCGGCAGCTTTTACTTATTAATCCTTTAGAAATTGAGTCAAAAAGTGCGACATTTAGTCAATTTTAGATAAAATCTGCGCAGCGGGAGCCGCATTTTTGAAATTTTCGGTGTTTAATTACAACTCAATAAGTTTCCGATTCTGAAACGTAAATGCGAAGTTCAAAAAAATAAAATAAAAGAATTTGGGTTTGAATTTGAGTTTTGTATTTTATTGATTTTGCTGAATTAATAATTAAAATGAAAAAATATTTAATTTTAAATGGGCATCTATTTGTAAAAGAACATACATATAAAGTTAAACAACAGACATAAAGTTACATGAGGCAGTTGTTGTCCAGCCTAGAAAGTGATGGAAGGGACGAGGGAAATCGGCGATTGGATTTAGGAGAAAGAAAAACGCCTAATCTCCGGGCCCTGAACCAATGAGCTCCCCAGTAATCCCATGTGTGCCCACTAGCAGCGGTCATCTTGGTCTTCATTGGATAATTTATTTTGTGCTTAAAAATAAAATTTTAAAATAATACAAAAAGTTGTTGTTTTTTTTTTGAGAATTTTTCTATTGTTTTAATAATTGACAATCTCTTAATTTTTTTTTTTTTTTTTTTTTGCTTTTTAATCGCTCTTTTGTGGCGCGGTTTTGCATAATGCTTATACGGGCTATTTTTTTACGAACTGCCCATTGTACGAACTGCCCTGATCCCAAAAAAATTGAAAAATATTCTATCCCAGTGGGGAATTGAACCCAAGGGAAAATTGATGAAAAGCAAAAGGTTTGGTCACTAGACCACATTTGAACTTGATCAAAATTTCTCCTTATCCACCACTCCTACTCTTTTCTCACCAGACCCCCATTCTTACCATGTTTATTTAGTCCCGTCGGGGCCGGGACCTGAAAAACCGGGATTACCGTGCCGGTCTCGCCCAGCTCTAATTTAAACGAGTTTCAATAAAGAATTAATTTTTATTTAAAAAAATAAAAAATTCCATTTATTCTAAAATGGAAAAATGACCTATAGGTCTCAATTCAAATAGGCTTTAGTTAAATATATAATTTTACAAGGACCACACAAAAACAGTTTGAGTGTTGATCAAAAAAGTCTTTTACAGCAACTTGGTCCGATTACTCTTTCATAGTGACCGGTGCACCCCAATACACAGTGAAAAATAGGGAAAATTTTGAAAAAAATTCCTAGGGGGTTGGGAAAATTTTTCTGGAAATTTTAAGTTGGCCAATTATAAAGAGTATAAAATCCTCTACCGGTTTGCTTTTTGAATGAGGGTCTGCGACTTAAACCCGCTGAGGTATGGGCACTTCAATTTTGATATCACTTTTTTTATTGGCACATTTACTAAATCAATTTTATCATTCGAAGACAATAATTTTTGTCGTTCGTGTATATAAAATGCATATAAAAATATTAAATTTTTTAATTAAATTTTTTCATAAAATCAGTAAAAAATTGATTTCTGTGCTAGGAATAAGTGAATTATCAATTTTGAAAATATTTGTTGAAGAGATATAATTGAGTAGTAATATGCAATAAAAACCGAATAAATTATTAAAACAAATTCGTAATTCGATCTACCAAAAGTAAAAATGAATTTGTGGCATTTAATATTTTTTATATTTTGCTTTATTTATAACATCGAAACCGGCAAAATACGGCCAAATTTTGATGAAATATTTGGCGAAGAATGGGACAAAAATGAAAGTGAAGAAAATGGTACCAAATCAAGTGATCAAATGAAAAATGATCAGAATATTACCAAAAGTGATCAAAATACGAAAATGGAAACAAATGATCAACAGAAAAGAAAAAGAATTCAAAAATTTGAAGCAATTAAAGAAAATTGAAGCAAAAAAGAAGATATCAATGGAAAGAGAACAACAAATTGAGAGTAAAATTGGAAAATTATTAGGCGTAAGTCGCGACAAAATTTACAAATGGAAAAATGAATTAAAATTTTAAAAAATTAAAATGATGAAAAGAATTTTTATATTCATTTATTTTGATATTTTTTTGTTTAATGCAAGTTGAAAATTCATGCAGATGCTCAGCAATTGGAATATGTGAAAAGAAGTGAGGAAATGAAATTAAGAAACCCAACGATAAGTGATAGTAAAATTGCCGAAATCTTTGGGTAGCAAACGAACCAGCTTAATCGGATGGAAGAAGAAGTTCGGCACGGCACCGAATCAAGTGTGAAATAAACGACGCTGAAGTTTCTCGATAATTCCCTAAAATAAATACATTTAATGCCCTAATTATCATTAAAAATTTTCAATTTTATATAATTTTTTTCGTTTTTTGAATTTTTAAACAATTTATTTAATGCACTAAAAACACAAAATCCGTGTGAGATCGAAAGTCCGACTCCTAACCCCCCCAAATTTTTCTCATTCAAAAAAGCCGTAAAAAATAAATATTTAAATTTTATTTAAAATGAATTACATTTTTATTATAATAATTTCCTTTATTCTTTTTTGTTTTGCTTGTACCAAAGAAAATGTGATAGAAATTGTCCAGCATAAAACAAGTAATTTTTTGAAAGTTTTAATTGTTGTTAATAATCATTTATCATTTAAGAGCCTTCCCATCTCTCAGTTTTAATTAATGGACAAAGTAATAAAATCAAATTTAAATAAAAATATATTTTATATTTTTATGAATTCAGAGTTTGACTTTGACAAGTTCGGTGCGCATGTTTCGGATTATCGTGCTGACCGAAATGATTTAATTGACAAACCAATGTTAGTAAATGTTTAAATTTCCGAAAGTTTTCACTAATTAAGGGCAATGAATTTTTTTAAATAAATCTTCTATAAACAAATTCAAAATGCCACCTTATTAAAATTTTCTTTTGAACACAATAAGATCCCATAAACTATTTAAAAATTTACTATTAAACCCATATTCAATTTTAAACATTTAAAAGGGAATGCAATTCGATGGCCTTTTTGGAAGCAAAAAACGATCCCATATTGGTGTTTGACGAATTGATGTTCAAATGGTTGGCATTCTCAGAAGCAGATAATGTGGCAAAAACAACCGCCACCATAACCTCTTCCAATGGCAAATTAGAACTGTGGACTTTGTGATTGATTTTGTCATGAAAGTGGCCAATGTGGACACGTTTTTGTGGCCAAAATTGTTGTACGGTATTGACGAGCTGCGCAATCAGTACAATAGCGGTAGCAATAATCCGCAGATGCCCTCATTAAGCTTTGCGTATGATAAAAGCACACGCAAAGTTTGGCTTTCCAAAGGCATAATGTCATGCTTATAAGAGAAAAGAGAGGATCGTTGTTTTTTTTGAAAGTTTATTGGAGACTGTCGTGACCTTTATTTAGATGGTATTCATTATTTTTTATCTTGTGGTAATCTAATCATTTTTTTAAATTAGTGATTATTAGTAAAGCCTTAAATTATTGTATTTGTAGAATGTAAATATTTTAAAAAATAATAATTTTGTTATAAGCCACGCGGAAAATAAGATTTTCATTTTCCCCAATTTGATCAACTAGCGAATTTTCATTTTGATTATATTGTTGAATTTTTTTTTGATGTTCATCACTTTCAATGTTTGGTCGGATTTTGACGGAAATATTTCCAGTATATTTTCGATAACTAGGAGCTTTGATTTAAAAAATCAACTAAGATGGAGACGGATCGGAGGGCCTGCTGGGCAACAGATGGAAGGCATGACAACTTTATAGTGATCCGTTTCTAAAATATTCATTTTAAAGAGAGGTTATTATAAATGTGTTAATTAAGATAATTTGAAGGAAAAGCTCAGTTATCAAGGCAGATAAAAACGAGAGTTCATATTTATGAATGACTAAAATTTAAAATAATTTAAATTTATTTAAAAAGACATACAAATTAAATAAACAATTTCAACAGAGTTTACTTCTTGTGCCTATTTTAAAGAATTCATTCACGCAATTGGAAATTGCTCGCTTGCTGAAATTTTCAAAATTTGGGTTTGAAATTATTTCTTGGCCTCCCTTTTTGAATTTTTGGGTGAACTTTTGTGCATTTTTGGTCTTTTGATTAATTGTGATTCGAAAATCTCGGCCGTTTTCATGACGATGTTCAGTTGGAACTAGGGTTGGTCGGGACCGGGAATTTTGACAAAAACCGGGACCGGAAATTTTCGGGTTGAAAACCCGGGACTTTTTGGCTGGAAAAACCGGGAAAAAACCCGGGAATTTCCCGGTCCCGGTCAAAATTTGTCAAAACCGGGACTGGGTACTCAGTTGGCTTGACATTGATCCTCTTCCGGCCTCAGCCCATTATTACGCATTTGGCGGCGGTCCTCGCATTTGCATTGGCATGCGATTTGCACTTTTGGAGGAGAAAATGGCACTTGTGCGACTGTTGCGGCGCTATTCACTGGCCAAAACTGAGCAAACGGAGGTGACGAAAAGGGCAAATTTAAAATTTAATTATAATTAAAAATATTTAATAATTTTTTGTTATTTTTAGAAATTGCTAAAGGTCAATTCGCAAGTTGTGCTTAATCCTGGCGCAGTGATGGTACATTTGAATTTAAGAGAAGAGAATTTTGAAGAAAATCAATTTGACTGAATTTAAGGAAAATTTGTAATAAATTTATTAAAATATTTCACACAAAATGTTTTTATGTAAAAGATATTTATAAAAATAACTCAGTGAATCCTTTACATTTTGATACTTTTCCGACAATAATCGTAATAAATAATAATCGTAAGTGATGTAAAGCAACCAACTAAATTTTGCTTCATTAGTATCATTTGATAGCTCAAATTTTCTCTGTTAATTTTCAAGATTTGAAAAAGAAAAATCGTGAAATTATATGGTATTTTTATATTTGTTGTCAAGCTGTTCCTTAATTTTTCATTTTAAAATTTCAGTTTTTTTCAAGCTGATCTTTTAGTCACAAAAAAATAAATAATTCAAACGCACCAAAAAATGAAATTTTAAATAAATTAATGCAAAAAAATACATTCAAAAATGCTTATCTACTATATCCTAGAAGCTTCAAACAACCAAAGGAAAAGATATCCCGAAAATGGCGTGAAGTCGGTCGATAAAATTTCAGAAAAAATACCTAAGGGCTGGCAAATTTCTATGAAAAAATCATTATATGGGCACAAAACACTCGTGGTGTTATTGATAAACAAAAAAGAATATTGTAATATATTTCAAAAATGGATAAACTTAAAAAAATGTTAGTGATTTGGCGCTCAAGCCGACTCCAACCGAATGCGACCCCTGCGGCCATATCAGATGCATTCCTGCAGAGTGTGACTTAAGCGACATGCGCCGAAAATCCACTCATGGCCAAAGTCCAGCCCACCGCCTCAAATCGGACGCGAGACGGCACGCAGACACCACGGAGACAGCGCACGTTACTTCCGTAACGCATGTCATCAAACCGTGAACACGGGGGGAAACGGCGCCGGCGAGCAAATCGCACTGTTAGAGTAGCGATGTTCCTTTTATAGAAAGTTTGAATATCAATGTTTGATTATTTGATGGGATGTGAATTCGGCAAGGGAAGGCAGAGAAAGGGGTGCACTACATCGCTCACTCTCGTTTCTTTACCAACAAATTGGTGTACTATTTCTCGATTTTTGAGTCCAACCAAAACTCGGACTTTTCATCCGTTTCTTAGTACACGTCTTTTGGATTAACACAAGGAGTATAGGTCATAGGCCTACCATCCAAAAGGCAATTCGGTAGAGAATTAGGTCAATTTTCCAGAAAAATTTGCCTAACCCCTTAGGGATTTTTTCGAAAATTTCCCAGATTTCAAGCCCCAGATCACCATGAAGGAGTGATCTGTTGGTGTAAAAGACCTTTTTGATCTGTGCCAAAAGTTAGCCTGGCAGAAACTTTTCCAGAATTTTTTCTTTGCATAAAATGTTTTTTCATCGAGTAAAACCTTGTTTCCATACTTTTGTTAAGCCAAAAGTGGGGTCACTTTGGTTACGCACCCGTAACTTTTTGATGGATTGAGTGATCGGGATGTCAATTGACCTTTTAACTAAAGTAATATTTTAGGGCTTTATTTTGGCATACAAAATTTTTTCGTTCAAGCACTCATCTTTTGAAAACTCGGTTTGAAAAATTTTTAAAATTTATTTCCATACTTTTGTCAGTGACTGTATGTGTATCATTCATTTATTTATTTTTGCTTTTTTTTTTTTGAATTTTTCGTGGTCTAAATGGGGTTCCCTTCTTTTGATAAATTTAAGCAGAGTGGCCAAGTGTGTTTATTTCTAAGATTTGTGCTTATTTCAGCATTACGTGTTTATTTTTGGATTTGAAAAAAATACATTTTTATTTCACTTTCTTGAGTGTAAAATGCCCCAAAATTTCAGTGAAAATCTGTTAAAAAATGGTCAAAATTTCTATTTTTCCTCCGGCGGCGCCTTTCGGCACCGTCGGGCCCCCAAAACTTATTTATTTCATAGAAAATTGTCTCAAAATCTCAAAAATTGGTCATTTTTTTGGTGAAAATCTGTTAAGAAATTGCATTGAAATTTAAAAAAATTTTCCCGACTCCGCCTACCGCCGCCGCCGGACCCCCCTCCCCCCCGGTTCCCAAGAAGTTTTGGAAAAAACGCGCCGCAAAAAAAACATTTTTATTGTTTTTTAAATTTTGATTATTTTCCAAATCTGATTTTTGACCCCAAATGAAGATTTTTGTCGGACAAATGCTGATTTTGAAAATTTTCAGTTGAAGACCTTGTTTTAACGCGAATAAAATTTGTTTTAATTTTTTTCATGTTTTTATTGCGTTTCCTTCACGCTACTATTAATTTTAGAAAAATCTTCTTTTTGGGGTCCGAATCTTAGTTTTTGAGCCATTTTGTCTTATTAAAAAAAAAAAACTTGGCCACTCTGAATTTAAGGCATTTTGTGCTTTTAAATTGTTTTTGTTTTATTTGACTATATACACACATTACGCCAAATTTTCAAAATCATTATATATGTATTTCTTAAAGTTCTTTTGAAGTATTCGATGCTTTTCGACCTTGCAAACCACGCATATGAGATCCATTCAAGCTAATTTTATCACGAACTCGAAAACAAACAAAAAACATGAAAATTCAAACAAAAAAACATCGAAATTGTAGGTTACGAAAAATTTTTTTCGTACAACAACATTTTTTTAAATTTCAAGTTTTAGATTCGGAATTGGCTTCGATGGATGTGTCATATTCTTGACCAGCCACTCTGAAATGACCCAGAAATTCTTCATTTTCGAGGCCTCCACCCCAACGAACTTAGCTGTCATTTACATAAAATTTAAAAAAAAATTAATTAAGATTCATCTAAATCCGCAATCATTATGAATGTCAGCAAGAACAAAAAATCTTTGAAGAATGGCGGTCGTCACGATGCCATGGCAAATGCCAACAACAAAAAAGGTAGAAAAATTGAATATCCAGGAGAGACGGGAAATATAACCACCGAAGTTTTTGAATTTTGGGTTAATGCTCACAAAATGAACTTCTTTTTTTCCAGAATTTTAACCTCCTAACCCGATTTTGAGATTCGTTTTCGCACACTTTGTCCCTTATTTACGTGTTTTATGAATATGAGTGTCTAACCTCTCGCTGTCTCCACTCCTACATAAATACAAATACAAAAAATGAATCGATACAAAACAAATTTGCGAAACGAAACGAATGTCGAATTCTGTTTTTTTTTTGTTTGCCCACCAAATTTAGCCATGCTCCGTGGTACGCCTCCCAAATTTTTGTACAATCGCTATTTCTGTTCAACATTTGTGCGCCAATTGGGTTCGGATGCCGAGTTGGAGCAGTACAGAAGGGCCAACACACTGCACCAACATGGGTTGAAAGATGGCCGAATTTACTTCGACTGTTCAAGGAAGGGATGTCCGTACAAAATGACAGCCATCAAAAATGGTCGGTTGTTTTTCGGTTTTCTTTTTTTTTCTGAGGGTCCCACCAATGGGAACCGGACAAAAGCACGCCGGTCGAACATGCCGCTAGAAATTTAAAAAAAATTTTCAAACAGAATTTTTTTAAGAAAAAATTTAAAAAAAAATTTTTTATAAGAAAATTAAAGAAAAGAAATTTTTGAAAAATTTTCAGCGATTTATTTGGAATTTTATGATTTATGCTATTCTTTTAACAGAACGCCAAGAATGGGCTGTGTACGACAAAAATGCGCACAATCACAAAATTGTTCCGTTCCGACCATACAATTCCAAAAGACGCGAACAGAAGGAAAAGGCAAGCGGAAGCCTTCCCGTAAATTTAAATGAAAAATTTATTCATTTAAATTTTTAAAAAAATGGGAAATTTCAATTTTCAGGGCAAATTATCGGCCGAAACTCGCCAAAATGCCGCAGAAATTGACACAACTTGCCGTTTCCGTTTAACATTTGTGCGCCAACTTGGTTCGGATGCCGAGTTGGAGCAGTACAGAAGGGCCAACGCACTGCACAAACAGCGGTTGAAAGATGGCCGAATTTACTTATACTGTTCAAGGAAGGGATGTCCGTACAAAATGACGGCCATCAAAAATGGTCGGTTGTTCTGGGGACCGAAACGAAGGCCAAAATTTTCGGGGACGGGACAAAATATCGCCGCCAAAATATCGCCGCAGAAATTTTTAAAATTCTTTTTTTCAAACCTAGAAATTTTTCATAAAAAAATTCGTAGGAAATTTCTTAGTAAGAAAACTTCAAGAAAAAAAAATTTTTTTGAATAAGTTTTTCTCGCAAAATTTTCCAAAAAAAAATTCAATGTTTTTTCTTGAAAATTTCTAAGTTTGAAAATTTTTCTGTTTGGATTTTTATTTTCTGAAATTTTGACACTTTTATCTAAGGTTAGAATTTTTGTCCTTTTTGTAGTCTCAGAAAATTCACAAATTTTTTTAGCATTTCTTAATTTTCTCACTGAAAAAAATTATTTATCCCATTTATGTTATTCTCTTAACAGAACGCCAAGAATGGGCTGTGTACGACAAAAATGCGCACAATCACAACAAAATTGTCCCACCAATACCATACAATTTCAAAAGACGCGAACAGACGAAAAAAGTAAGCAAAGGCCTTTCTGTAAATTTAAATTTTTAAAAATTGGAAATTTCAATTTTCAGGGCAAATTATCGGCCGTAACACGCCAAAATGCCGCAAAAATTGACACAATGCCAACAACGAGTTGTTGTTCCTCTGCTTCCGCTGCATGTGGCGCCAAAATTCAAAATTATGCTGAACAGACGCCGTCTCCCCCGGCAAAATTGTTCGAATTGGCACAGTGTGAGAAAGAAATGAGGCAAATTGCCACCAAATGGAATTTGCTCTTCAACGAAAAACGGTAATTAACAAAAAATTGAATTCTTTTGCGGGTAATTTTCTAGCCTTCTGTCCTCTTCTTTTACCACACACTTTCGCTGTCTCTCTCTCTCTCTCTCTCCATTTTGTGGAGGGCAACATCTCCATACATTAAAAAAGGGGGGGGGGGGGGTCAACCAAAATTTTTTTGTAATTTTAATGTTATTTGTAAGCAGATTTTGTCTAAAAAATGACCAAATTTTGAGATTTTTGGCTAATTTTTAAGGAAAAAATAAGACTTTCTCTATTAACTTGAGGGTAGTCAAATTTCTCACGTCGATTCTAACTGTCTGTCCTCTTCTTTTCCCCCACTCTCTCGCTGTCTCTCTTTTACTCCCTTAATTTGCCCCCTCCTCCTCATTAATTTGACAGTATCGGATTTCCTACCGTATTTAGTGGTTCTTATTTGTTTATGCCACCGCGGGACATCAAGGCGTTCAAGGACGGCGTTCTGTTGTCGCTCACTGACCGTGGCGATCACATCCGTGTGAGTTTAGGCGCATATTAGCAGCCAGGAGAAAAAAAAATTAAAATTTATTCGCGAAATTGGGCACAAAATGGCAAAAAAATCGGATACAAAATTAATTTTTTTTTTTTTTAACGGTCAAAAAGCGAAGTTTTCCAGATTTTTTCCGACTTTTAGCACAAATTAACCATTAAAAATAAATAAATTCAACCAACTATTCTCATAAAAATTTAAACCCTACCGATTAGTGCCGCAATGGGAAATTTTTAACAAATTTTAAAATTTAAATAATTTTGCAATTTTTCATTATAAATTGAGTGGGAAGGCATCGTTTTTAAAAATGAATTTTCCCCATTTTTCACACAGATGGATGAGTTCCATGCGTTCCGTTCTCAGGTGGACAAAATTCAGCGCTGGCCAAAAGAGCGTGGACAGGCGACGATCATGCGTATGGCCAGTGATCAGTGTGCCCGAATGTTTGCCAATTCTTCCTGATCATGACATGGATTATTATTGCTGATGATTGATTTAATGGGGAAATTTTGATCAAAATTCACAATTTTTTTTGTTGCTTCTTTTATTGTTTTATTTTATGATTTATTTTCCCTTTCGCATGTTCCTTCGCTTTTCTTGTTGATAAACATTCTTTTTGCTATTTTAATTCAACCACTATTTTTAGTTTACAAAGCCAATTTGGATAAAATTAAAATAAATTTTCATTTAAATTTATGATAATGTTCCATAAATATATTTAAAACAATTGTAACTCAATAGTTCCCGATTCTGGTAATAAAATACGATGTTCAAAAAAAAATTAAAAGAATTTGGGTTTGAATTTGAGTAATTGTATTTTTTTAAATTTTGTTGAATTAATAATTAAAATGAATGGCTACTTGTGCTCTGGCTTTTTGTGTCTATGCGTAGATAGAGTAAAATTCCAAACAATTTTCCCAGTGAGCCGCACAAAATTCCACTGCAAATTTTGGCTTTTTGGTATCATTTTAAAATTTTTTGCCTAATTAAAAAATGTTTTTATTCAAAAATTAATTTTGTTGTGACTGAGCCGTAGACCATTTGACCAAATGGTCTACGGCTCAGTCACAACAAAAAGGAACTTCAAGTTTTTTTGCTCTTCACTGAGCACTCAGTCACAAGGAATACCAGAATATGCCTCACCGCTGATTGGAATATTGGCTCGACTTTTCAGTGCCGATGATTTTGCGCACCTACTTCCTCCCCTTTACACACTACTTTGGTGCTTATCGGCACTACATTGCTGCCGTTCTGGCTTTTTTTGCAATGTGAGCCGTGGCGGGGCCTTATGGAATTAGGAATAATTAATTCACCGCCAGGAGGAGTCGAACTTGAAGTTTTCAAGTTCGACTCCTCCTGGCGGTGAATTAATTATTCCTAATTCCATAAGGCCCAAGGATGGCCACAAAAGCTGAACGACATTAAATTGTCTCCTTTTCTTCCAAAAAAGGCACAAATATCCGAAATCGAAGGATGCCTCGCCTACGGTGAACGAATTATAATCCCTTCGACACTCCGGAACAACATCCTCAAATCATTGCATTTCGCGCATCCCGGCATTGTGCGAATGAAAGCCATTGCCAGGAACCACGTTTACTGGCCCGGAATTGACTCCGAAATCGAAAGAGTGGTGAAGCAATGTGAGGAATGTCACTCAGCAGCCAAAAATCCTACAAAATCGACCCTTCAACCATGGAAAGCAGCAAGCGGAGTTTTTGAGCGAATTCACATTGATTTCGCCGGCCCGTGTGCTGACGGCCAAACATACCTGGTTTTGGTCGACGCTTACTCAAAATGGCCTGAAGGAAAGGACTTCCAGCCAACTCACCATTTCAATGCTCAAATCATTCGTGCATCGGCTCGGAATTCCCAAAGAAATTGTCTCCGACAACGGAAGCCAATTTCGATCCGACGAATTTGCACAATTCTGCAAAGAATTCGACATAAAGCACACCTTCACACCGCCGTTCCACCCAATGTCGAATGGGGCCGTTGAACGGTTTGTCGACATTTTCAAAAGTCAATGAAAAAGTGCCGTCAAGAGGGCAAAGATTGGCTTCAAAAAGTGCTTTTGGCGTATCGCACGACACCAAGCACGGCACTCAACGGCCATTCGCCGGACGAACTTTTCCTTGGCCGCCGCATGCGCACAAAAATCACACTTGTCCACCCGGAAAAACAAAAACTCCAGCCATCAAATTTGGAAAATTTTAAACAATTCCAAGGGCAATACACCAAAAAGATGGAAGCCCAATTCAACACCAAACACGGAGCAAAATCAGTCAATTTCCAAAAAGAGGAACCAATTTATTTTTGGAATTTGAAAAACAATAAAGCCATTTGGCTTCCGGGAAAAATTATAGAGAAATTGGGCACCTCTCCGACGTATCGCATTTTGGCACCGACGCTTGGCCGAGCCATTCATCGCCATGCCAACCAAATCAGGCGACGTTACCCAATTGAATTGGAGGACAATGATCAAGTCGTAGAAAATGATCAGACACAGGCACAAAATCCGCCGCAATCGCCGATCGCGCAAAAACCGCAAACGAATCGCCAGCAAACGCCCGCCGCTGAGCCCGTACATTTGCGCCGATCAGGAAGAGCCAGGCAAGCACCGCAACGACTGGACCTGGATCCGGCAAAGCCAAAATACGGCTTAATCCGATCTTAAATCCCAAATCGAGGGACAATCGACTTAAGGAGGGAGGTGTTGGATAAGGATCAAAGATCACTTACACCTCATCACTGTTATTGACTTTTCCTCTCCCCCTTTCTCTGTCACGCACTATTTCAATTGTCTCTCTCTCTGCCTATCTCTTCCACATTTCTCTGACCCAACGTCTTTATAAGTGTGCCCATTCCCTCACTCATGGCTCTCCGCTCCATTCATTCGCATTGGACATTTATTTATTAATTTGTTCTCCTTCATCACTGCTCTCCTCCGACATCATCATTTGTGCATTTATTTTTATTTGTGTTATTAATAAATTGTTGATACAAACAAAAAAAAAACTTGAAGTTCCTTTTTGTTGTGACTGAGCCGTAGACCATTTGGTCAAATGGTCTACGGCTCAGTCACAACAAATTTTGATTAAAAAATAAAGATTTAAACTTAGTGTTTCTTTGGTATGCCATTACTTCCCTATGTGGGCTCAGTTTTAGCAAATCTGCTGATGTTTCTAAGAAAAACCAAAATGGCACAAAAATCAGCCTCCCCCTTCAGGCCAGAATGCCCGGAAATCCGTCCTTGCCTGGCAGACCATTGATAGTATTGTAAATTTTTTATCTAAAAATTTGCATTTCCTTACAGGCCCGTAACCAGAAAAAAATATGATTTGTGTTTTTTCTGTACCGTTTTTTATTGTAGCAAAATTTGCCTCAATAACGTAAAAATAATTTAATCAAGCTTTTTGACAAATAGTGAAAGAAATTTTGCGCAAATAAATGAGAAAATAAAAAATAAAAAATTTTTGCCGAGCTTTTCTTTGAGAGAAGGGAGTCCGTTGATGCCGATTTGGCACTATTTATTGGATTTTTTGTTGCATTCAAATGACCCCCCCCCCCCCACTGCCTTTAAAGCGAATAAAATTTTCAAAATTTGACCCAAAATCGCCAATTTTTGGAAAAATCTGTTCAAAATCAGCCTAAATATTAATTTTGGTGCGCGTTTTTTCTCAGAAAATCCAAAATTTTTTTAAAATTTTCTCAATAAAAAATTTCTTTATCCCAATGTTTTAAAAAAGTGTTATTCTCTTAACAGAACGCCATGATAATTTTTTTTGGAAATATGGACAAAAAAGCTCAAAAATGGCCAAATACGGACTAAAACTGCAGTTTTCTAAAGTCCCAAAAAATGTATGTATTCAATATTTGCTGAAAAAATTAAAAAAATACATTAAAAACTATCAAAAAATGGATTAACCTTAAAAAATGCCAATTTTTTTTTGTCGTCCGTTCTTAAACTCATCTAGGGAATTTTGTGATCCATTAGCGAAGCAAGGCCGAATGCGATTTTGAGCTTTGGGCATTTCGGAAGCGATCAAAATACTTCCAAAATTTCCCAAATTCTATAAAAATTCTCATTAAAAAAAAGAAAAGTTAGCAAAAAATAGACAAAATATTGATTAAAAAGCCAAAATTTACGAAAACTCTAATTTTTTGGTATTTTTGGGGGCTGTGTTTTTTAAATTTTCTATGACGACGATCCTTGGAGTGTATTTTTCGATTTTTGCACTTTTCCTGTGAAAAGTTTCATAAAACGGGGTTTTCCGGCTGAGTTTCTGGAAAATTTAATTAAAATTTTTTTTTGATTTTTTATTATTCATTTGACGCTTTTCCCTTTTTTAATTATTATCATTTTATTTTTCTTTTATTCACTATTTGCTTAACAGTTACGTCTTTACTTGGTTTACTTTACGATTGTATTAATAAATTTGTTTACGATTTATTTTTGCTGCTTCTTCCGTTAATCATTTTTCGTTTTTTATTAATTTTCCGTTTTTTTGCCCTTTCCCGTCTAAATTTATTTAAATATCATTGCTTTTCCTACTGCCATCAATTTTTTATCTGCTGATGTCAATGTCTGTAATTTGTTTTTCTAAAATTAAAAATTGCGGAAGTGCAGAAGTGCGTAATGACAGCCATCGTTGGCATTTAAAAATTTGCTGCTTTTCATATGTATTTTATTATATATAAAAATAAATAAAAGCCATAAAAAAAAAATAAATATTCAAATTTTATTTTAAATGAATTACATTTTTATTATAATAATTGCTTTTATTCGTTTTTATTTTTGTTGCACCAAAGAAAATGTGATAGAAATTGTCCAGCATAAAACAAGTAATTTTTTAATTTTTTATTGTTTTAATAATCATTTATAATTTAAGAGCCTTCCCATCTCTCGGTTTTAATTAATGGACAAAGTAGGACTATTAAATTTAAATAAAAAAATATTTTATATTTTTATGAACAGAGTTTGACTTTGACAAGTTTGGTGCTCATGTTTCGGATTATCGTGCTGACCGAAATGATTTAATTGACAAACCAATGTTAGTAAATGTTTAAATTATTCCGAAAGTTTTCACTAATTAAGGGCAATGAATTTTTTTAAAATAAATCTTCTATAAACAAATTCAAAATGCCACCTTATTAAAATTTTCTTTTGAACACAATAAGGAATCCCATAAACTATTTAAAAATTTACTATTAAACCCATATTCAATTTTAAACATTTAAAAGGGAATGCAATTCGATGGCCTTTTTGGAAGCAAAAAATGATCCCATGTTGGTGTTTGACGAATTGATGTTCAAATGGTTGGCATTCTCAGAAGCAGATAATGTGGCAAAAACATCCAGCACCCAAACCCCCTCATCCAATGGCACAATTAGAACTGTGGATTTTGTGATTGATTTTGTGATGAATGTGGCCAATGTGGACACATTTCTTTGGCCAAAATTGTTGTACGGTATTGACGAGCTGCGCAATCAGTACAATAGCAGTGGTAGCAATGATCCGCAGATGCCCTCATTATGCTTTGCGTATGATAAAAGCACTCGCAAAGTTTGGCTTTCCAAAGGCATAATGTCATGCTTATAAGAGAAAAGAGAGGATCGTTGTTTTTTTGAAAGTTTATTGGAGACTGTCGTGACCTTTATTTAGATGGTATTCATTATTTTTTATCTTTTGGTAATCTAATCATTTTTTTAAATTAGTGATTATTAGTAAAGCCTTAAATTATTGTATTTGTAGAATGTAAATATTTAAAAAAATAATAATTTTGTTATAAGCCACGCGGAAAATAAGATTTTCATTTTCCCCAATTTGATCAACTAGCGAATTTTCATTTTGATTATATTGTTGAATTTTTTTTTTTGATGTTCATCACTTTCAATGTTTGGTCGGATTTTGACGGAAATATTTCCAGTATATTTTCGATAACTAGGAGCTTTGATTTAAAAAATCAACTAAGATGGAGACGGATCGGAGGGCCTGCTGGGCAACAGATGGAAGGCTTGACAACTTTATAGTGATCCGTTTCTAAAATATTCATTTTAAAGAGAGGTTATTATAAATGTGTTAATTAAGATATGAAGGAGAATTTTTGGGTGAACTTTTGTGCATTTTTGGTCTTTTGATTAATTGTGATTCGAAAATCTCGGCCGTTTTCATGACGATGTTCAGTTGGAACTAGGGTTGGTCGGGACCGGGAATTTTGACAAAAACCGGGACCGGAAATTTTCGGGTTGAAAAACCGGGACTTTTTGGCTGGAAAAACCGGGAAAAAACCCGGGAATTTCCCGGTCCCGGTCAAAATTTGTCAAAACCGGGACTGGGTACTCAGTTGGCTTGACATTGGTCCTCCTCCGGCCTCAGCCCATTATTACGCATTTGGTGGCGGTCCTCGCATTTGCATTGGCATGCGATTTGCACTTTTGGAGGAGAAAATGGCACTTGTGCGACTGTTGGGGCGCTATTCACTGGCCAAAACTGAGCAAACGGAGGTGACGAAAAGGGCAAATTGAAAAATTAATTATAATTAAAAATAAAATTTAATTATAATTAAAAATATTTAATAATTTTTTAAAATTCATTTTAGAAATTGCTGAAGGTCAATTCGCAAGTTGTGCTTAATCCTGGCGCAGTGATGGTACATTTGAATTTAAGAGAAGAGAATTTTGAAGAAAAATCAAATTGACTGAATTTGAGGAAGATTTGTAATAAATTTATTAAAATATTTCACACAAAATGTTTTTATGTAAAAGATATTTATAAAAAATTCAGTGAATCCTTTAAATTTTGATACTTTCTCGACAATAGTCGTAATAAATAATTAAGAAAATTGATCTAAAGCAACCAACTAAATTTTGCTTTTAGTAGGGCATGAAATTATATGGAAATCCATATTTTTTTCCTGGACTATGGGAGGCCTGAAACGCACGAAAAACATGTTTTTAGCTTGGTTTGAAGCTTCTAGGATGGGTTTCTATATCCATATTTTCCATATTTTTCCATATTTCGCGATTTATGTCCATATTTCCATATTTTTCCATATTTTCGCATTTTTGTCCATATTTGGGATTTTTTCCAAAAAACCTCTATTTGAACGGCCCTTATAAGCTAAAACCGGAAAATTTTTCCGAAAAAGACTTTTTTTTGCAAAATTTTGTCGAAAAAATTGATTAAATTTAAAGTTTCTTAAAAATTGATTAATTTATGTCAAAAATAAGAAAAAAATGGAAAATTTTTTTTGGTCGGTTTTCTCTAGAAATTGCTTTTTTTTCTTCTTTAACGAATTCTTATACCATACTTAGCCATTTTAGATGTATTTTACTAGAATTTAATGAATTTTAAGAAAATTTTGAAAATTTACCCCTAAATTTGAAAAAATTTATGTCCATATTTTGCAATTTTATGTCCATATTTTGAGATTTTTGCAATTTTATGTCCATATTTCGCGATTTGTTGTCCATATTTTATGGCCATATTTTACGATTTTATGTCCATATAATTACAGGCCCTATTCATTACCGTCGGTTCATTTTTGTCGCAATTAGCACAATTTTCCAAGTCCGAATGATTTCGTCGTCACAAAGGGTAATTGCAGAATTATGTATTGCGTTAGAAACTTTTATTTTTACAAATGCGAAGCAAAACGAAAAAACAAACATTTTTATAGTCATGAATAGAGCCCGGATTTTAGAAATGCTAAATTTTCCCCGTCAGAGTTGACCAACCTTTAATTTTTCTTTTAAAAAATTGGCTCGAATTCACAAAACAGATCATTTTTTTACAAAATCTTTGTTTGCATCATGATTTAGATTATTTTTTTTATACGAAAATTAAAAAAAATTTAAAAATGGTTTAAAAAATTGGAAAATTTTAAGTTTTTAAGTGTGCGATCCGCGACCGCGAGATTTTTCTGTCCGCGCCCTACCCCTGGTTTTACCCTCGAAGTCGGACTTTCCACTCTTTATTATCACACTCTTATCTCATTTATCCCATTCATCCCCGCCCCTTTCCGTTCCCTTCACATTTTACTTCCGACAGTGATCAGTAGGGATCAATTTTCGATTTAGAGCGACTTTTTAGCAACTATTTTTAACTATTTTCGCTTATGAAATTTTTTAGCAACTATTTTGGCTTGTGAAATTTAGAAAAAAAAACTATTTTTTCAACTATTTCTGCTTTTCAACAAAAAAATTATTATGAAAAAAGTAATAAAAATTCAAAAATACACCCCCAGCAATCGACTTTTCAAAAAGCAAAAATCCTGGCCATGATTTGCCGGACAATGAAAAATTTTACGCCAGAAAATCTTCAAATGTGTTTAATTTACAATTATTCAACCGAAATAGATAAAGAATGAGTCAATTTTTGACATGTTTTTCCAATAAGGTACCTATTTCGCGATTTTTAGCACCTAAAAATCCGTTCCCTGGTGATCAGTTAGTTAGTCGTAAGTCACAGTCGAGTCGTTAACCCGGATTCGTTCCCCAAATCGTCCTCCCCGTTTATTAAAAAATTACATCGCTAAATTTGGAACTTTTTCGCCACTATTTTGCCATTTTTTTTCACTATTTAGTTAATTATTTTGGCATTTTTTGCCACTAAAAATCCGGGCCCTCGTCATGAAGAGAGGGAAATGTTTTTGTACCTTTTTGTTTATGTGTCATGAATTGAATTTAGTCAGTTTATTTTTAAAAGATTGCTTCTTTTATTTATTTATTTCTTTTTATAGATTCAAGATTAAATGGATTAATTTTTGTAAAATTTACAGTTCCATTTTTTGATTTTATAATTAGGGCTGGGAATTTAAGTCAAAATTTTTATTTGATTTTTTTTCTTTTTACTACTTTTGGGGTTTTTATGACTTTTTCTCACTTTTAAGGCAGCATTTGAAATCCATTAAAAAATGCCGAAAAATAAATCGTTCGACAGTGAAATGGTAATTGAAATTCATATACAATTGAAAATATAACCAAAATTAACTTTTTTGATTAAGTTATTTGTTTTGCTGGCTAAAAAGGGTTAATAAAATTTTTATTTGCTTATTTTGAGATTTTTTGTGCCTAAAAACGAAGCCCTGCTGATAATATATGTACAATCTAATAAATTAATTGTCCATTCCGGCACCAACCTTTTTTATTAATTTCCAAAACAAAAAAAATTTTCAATATAAATCAAAATAACAAATAAAAATCAATATATGAATTAAAAAATATATTCAATGTGGGATTGAAAAGGCGGATAAAGATGTTTTCATCAATTTTAAAGAACATAAAACATGTTTCTTCTGCAGATTTGGCTAAAATCAGAATTTATTTAAATGAAATTTATGAAAAATATTTTGTGAGATTAAAAACCAAATTTATTTTGGTCGTATTCTCATTTGGACATTTAAAAATCCTCATTTTAAATCCTTAAATAATAATAAAATAATTTGTCCTAATTAGTAATTACTACTTGCTCCGCTTTGAATGCTGTTGTTTCCCCGTTTCTTCTAAGCAACACACAAAATGTCCGTGCCGTGATGTCGGCCCCCATTTGAAGAAGCTTGTGCCATCCTACAGAATTTTTTAATCATTTTTCACCAATTAGAAAATATGAAAATACAATGAATGAGTCATTTGCAAAAGACATTGTCGCAGGTTTGCTGCTGCGTTTCACCGCAGATTCTGTAGCAGCTAAATTGAACAAAAACTAATGAAAAATAATCAGAAAAACTAAAATATTAAATTACAAATCATTAAATTATATTATTTAAACTAAATATTGCCATACAATTGATGCGTTATACAACACATGGTCAATTATTATTATTATTATTATTAACAATAATTATGTCATTAATTAACTATCTGACAAACTAACACATTGTCTGTGACGCAACACTGGTGAAGCAGAAGATCTAATTAAATTAAATTAAATTTAGGTAAAAAAATTATCTTTCAAATATTAAGTGATTTTTTTAAAATGGATTTTCCGAATTTCTCTCAAGATTGTTTTCGCCTCTCTCATTCAAAAAATCAAAAAAAAAATTTTTTTTTTTGAAGAATTAAAAATATATTTAATCAAATTTAGAGAGTAATTAAAAAAATTTTTTGTGAAAGTTTAATTTTAAACAAATTTTATAATAATTTTGTGTGATAGAAAATAGAATTATATAAAGAAAATTTTCTATTTTATTTATATTTTAAGAAAAATTTGAAGAAAAAAAAACATTGAAAAAGATTTTTTAATTCTCTTCATCCTTCAAAATTTTCTTGAATTTTTGAAATGAGGCTAAGAAGTGGAGGGGAGGCACGCAGAAACGACCATTTTTACACTTTTACAAAACTACAAAATAAACGCAAAAATTCGTACGTTTCTTCAACTCTTCGGGCGGCACATGCGGCACGGCACAACTGCTGGAGGCAGCGGTGGCACGACAAACTGTTTGTTGTCCATTTCTTTGCACCTTTTTTACCAAATTGGCATTGGCATGAAATGTGTTCTTTTTGTTGATAACTCTTTCCGTCAATTCCTCATCATTTTGGTACACATCCTTTTCGGGAGTTACAGAACATCCCCAGCAGGGGATGAAAATAGGCACCAAAAAATTGCAAAAAAGGCATGAAAATAAGCATGTAAAGAATTTTTATTAAGGATTTTAAGGGAGCAAAACACGTAAGAGTTAATCAAAAAACTTAATGTTGTTCATTTAAATCATTATTAATATTTTAAATTTGTTTTCGAATAAGGCAAATTTTTTAAACGAAAAATTTTTATCAATAAAAAAAATTAAAATTCGACGATCAATTTTTGACAAAATGTTTCAATTCTTAGGGGTGTACTTTCTGAAAGTTTTTTCTGGTCTTTTCTTAGGAATGTTTTTTCCCGATTTTATTGCATTTTTAATGGAATTTTTTGGAAAAAAATGCCAAAAAAGGCCTCAACATCGGTCTCTAATTATAATAAACAATAATTGTGTCCATTAACTAATTGACAAACTCACGCATCATGCAGTGTTGAGTGATTCCAGAACTACAGCTCCAGCATCCAACACATGTTCTTTGATGTCCTCCCATGCTTTTTCAATTGATTGGCCAATCTGAAAGGGTGTGGTGGTGCCGTTATTTCTCCGTTTTGAAAGCAAAGCGGAAGAAGCGATCGTTTGATTTAAATAAGAGATCGGCCCCTGGACCTGGATGGATCTAGCTAGGCCTTGATTTTTCATAAACCTGGATTTTCGTGGGTTTTTATCAAGGAAATCCAGGTCCACGTATAACACGAAATCCAGGCCCAGGTCGAACACGAAATCCAGGCCCAGGTCAAACACGAAATCCAGGCCCAGGTCGAACACGAAATCCAGGCCCAGGTCGAACACGAAATCCAGGCCCAGGTCGAACACGAAATCCAGGCCCAGGTCAAACACGAAATCCAGGCCCAGGTCGAACACGAAATCCAGGCCCAGGTCGAACACGAAATCCAGGCCCAGGTCTACCTAACACGGAATTCCGGTCCAGGTCCAAAGTTTGGTGTTTTCCCGAAAATTAAAATTAATAAACAAGTCTCGCTGCGGATCACAAATCAGTGTGTCTCCTGTATATTTTATTTGCCGTACTTTAATGTAAAAATGAAATTTGAATGAGTTTCAGGGACGGGGTTCGAATTAGGCAAAATGAGTGCCAGATTCATTTCACGAGACCTAAATTTGTCCAAAAAAAATTAATTCAACTTCCATATAATTAATGAATTTCCGTATCAAAATTTAAAAAAGTGCCAAACTTACATTTTTGTAGAAGTAAGTTATGACCGAAAGAAAGCTTCCGGCGTACGCGTACTCAATTTGCAGGGTAATCACCAAATTGACAAAATGACCAAATGTCGAGACATTGTTTTTTGTGTATTTGTATTTTGGCAATTATTCTAAGAAATTATGGTACTTTTCCGTTTTGTGACCCGCCCCTGAAATTTTCAAATAAAAAGTAATTTCTAGGGTAATTTGGGGTGCTGATCACGAATTGATTTTTTCGCAACTCGGGAATATTTTTTTACGATGATTAGAGTAAGCCTAGCATGCGCGAAATTAAAGGGAGAAAGTCTCTGAAGGGTAAGAAATTGATAGCACTACGTGCATTAGGTCGTTTTGTTACACTTTTGAATTTTGTCGAGAATTAAATTTCCTATTTTTTGTTCGAGTCCGGGTTCGGGTTTCGATTTCGTCAAAATGGATGTCATAGCCGTTTCCAGCGACCTTGAAAACCCCTATAAATTTGTTTTCCTTTAAATTTATGAATTTCGAATTTTTGTTCGAATTCGGGCTCGGGATTCGAAATTTTGAAAAATAAATGCCATATTCGTGATCAGCGCCCCAAATTACCCTAGAAATGACTTTTTATTTGAAAATTTCAGGGGGGTCACAAAACGGAAAAGTACCGAAATTATTTTAAATATTATTTTCATTATTAAATTGGACGGAAAAATTTTTATGGTTTTTTTGAAAATAAATTTATTAATGAGCAAAATGAATGATTAATAACAAAATAAATGGACAGAATGAAAACAGTCCCAATGATTTGTGATTAAATCGGATTTCGCTGATTCATCAAAAAATGCACCACAAAAAGTGCGTTTCCTAATGAAATTGACTTAATTATCATAAAGTTAAAAAAATATATAATAAATAAATTTAAAAAAATAAATAAAAATTATTTACTTTTTGAATTATTTGACTCAATTAGTTAATTAATTCAGGTGATTTATACGACAATTATCATATTGCAATAAATAAACAAATATTCTTGGTTATGATAAGACCACAATACAGTAATTTTGCTTATAAATACAGTACTCTGGAATTCCGAAGGCCAAAAAATTCACCGAAGTCCGGCCTAAAAAGTCACAGAAATACATTCCACCACCGTTTGTTGGGTGCTTGATGTTGATGTGCCCTGCGGCCATTGGGTGCAATAAATTGCTGCTTCGTTAATTTTCTTTCTGATCAGTCCGAAATTTGTATTTTTGTTTCAGTTTGAGTTGGCCAATGGCAAATTAATTACGGCCAAATGATGATAAAAAATGAGAATAGAAAAACATATTATTTTGCTTTCATTGAACAAAAGTATGTCCAACATAAATGATGGAGAAATCAAACAAAAATACATACAAAAAAAGAAAGTGCTTTAATTAATATGCAAAAGTGCAAAAGGCATAGCCTGTCCACAAGAATCATATGCTTTTTTGATATCCCCGAAAATGAAAATGCATGAGCTTCAAATTTTAGTTTCGAAAGATTAACTAAATACAATTCTGGAGAGAAACCAAGATAATCTTTGGCATAATAAAAGTTCGACCATATTTTTAAAATTATTTTTTATTCATAGCCATAGCAGTTAATTCATTTCGACTGGAATTGTATGAATAAACATTTGTTTAAGTTTTTTCAAATTGTTTCCTTGCGCAAATTTTCCCAATATTTGTAAGAAGTTTGCCTAAGAAAGTCAACCCCCCCCCCCCTTAATGAGAGCTCCTCCCTCCCCTCCACCCCAACAGAATAAAATAAGTTTTGTATAAAAATAATTATAGACTTAATGAAATTAAATTAATGCACTATTAATAAGCCAAAAATAATGAAATTAATTACGGCATTATCAATTTTTTGGCAAATTCGATTCAGTTTTCCAGTAGGCACTTATTTATTTTTAAAAAATTATAATTGAAATGTGCGAAGTCGACGAACAATTTAACACACCGAGTCAAAAAACGAGACATGTGTTTCTAATTCATCAAATTGTTTAACATTTACTTAGAAAAAGCTTCTCCTGATCAAGAGCTTTCGAATGATACTAACATTGTCCAATTTGGTTGGCAAAAATTCAAAAATAATTCCCAAAAATCGTCTTTTTTAATATTTTGGACAAAAATAAATAAAAACATTTTGCACAACGGACTCGAACCGCCCTTGGTCCCTTTTCTATCTTACAAAAACCACTTCGCGACACATGCATTTACTTTTTGAACTGGGAGCCCAAAATTGACTCGGTGTGTTAAAGATCAAAAGTGAATTTGAAACTGAAGTCAAATTTGCCTCTTTGCGTTTTGGAATTCGGTTGAAGAAAACAGATGAAATCTGTGAAAATTAACACCTTTGTAAAATTTTCAACTTAAAATTTAAGCCACAAACCAAGACGCATTGAAACGAGCAGTAAGCGCTTCAACATCTTAAAATTTAAAAAATTCTATTATTGAATTTGAAAATAAGACGAAATAACAAAGGACCATTCAATTTAGGGCTGGGAAGAAAATGATCAGTTTTCCCCATTTTCTGAGATATTAATGGAACTTACATATTGCTGCTCGCAATGTGTAATCCGCATCTTGTCTCTCATTGATGGCCTGCTTCAACGCCAACAATTGTTCATGAAAAACATTGAAATTGTAATAGCTTGTCAATGTTTGGCACAACTGCGCTTGTGTCAGGCCAGTGGTGAATGGCAATCCCACTTCGCGCGCCAGATCTGTAAATTTTTTGCTCAATTATCATGACTTTAGTTTATGATACCCATGTATAAACTAGCTTGGCAACACTCGCCCCCCAATTCCCTGACGTTTCCAAATTCCCATGGAAAATTTTGAAAAATTTAGTGATTTTTAAAAAAAATTTCAAAAGTAGAAAAATTTTTCTGATTTTCTTAAAATTTTCTGCTTTTATTTTCTTTAAAATTTTCTGGCTTTTTAAATTTTCTAAATTATAAATTTTTTAATGAATAAGTAACTTACCACCGATGATCTGGTACAAAACAGTGCGGTTAACAAAAATGACGGCGGCCAAAAGATGCCCAATGGCGATATTAAGTCGTGTGGCCTTAATTAATTTTTTTATAACCGATAATAAATTTTGACAAATTTTATTCGTACCAACTAATAAAATTTTTTAAGCCAGTCATGTTGTTTCCCCAATAAAAAATTATCAAAAATTGAGGAAACCCTTGTTATTCCCCAACGAGGTTTTAATGGCAGGAAAATAATTAACTCGTAAAACAATTCAGCAGGCAAAATATTTTTTTTATTTTTTGTCATTTTAAGTAAAAAATGATTTATTTCATTAGAGCAAATCCAGTTTCGCTTTTGCTAGAAGGCATTTTGGCGTTTATTGTCCACGCAAATTTTATTTGCGGAACTGTCAGCAAAGAAAATAATGACCCAATTTAAATAATATATAAAAATTACTGATGTGGCGAAGTTCATCATTTAGGGATTTTGTTAAAAGAAATCTAATGAATTTAAATTGAAAAATTAAAAATGAATGGAAAGGATGGCTTCTAATGTTAGATTTAAATTCATCGGCCATTCGAAGGGTGATCAAATTGCTTTCGTTGGTTAACAGAAATTTTCCCACATTCCTTGGCCGTAACGGAAGGATGTGTTGATAAAATCTTTCAGTCCATTTGATTGCTTTTGTTACAATAATTATAACGTCAATGAATAATGGACGCAAAAAAATTTTTTAATTTAATTTGTTAAAAAATAAAACCAAAAGAAAAATATTAAATTTAACGCAATTCCTGCGACCAGGTCACATAAACTCTAGGTTCATTCACATTTTTAAATTTTCACTAACGGCATCTGTCGGCACTAGCGATGAATGAGTTGTTGTGGCACCAGTGCAACTCCTTGGACCAGCGTTCTGGTCGCGCGCGGCATTGGCGAGGCATCGTAACGGGCGGGCAACACACGCATTTTGCCAAGATGAGAAAAGGCCCCAGAAACAATTGGCACTCAAATAGACCTGTTGCAATCACAGATCGGCTGAAAATGGAAGAACATAATCCATTGATCACATCACCCAAACCGCGAGGCTCCGGCCTACACCAACTTTCGAATTGACTCAAAACCCCACTAAATTTCTGTTTTAATGCGTTGTTCTCAACGCCAACACAATTAAACCAATGTTTTTAAAATTTGTTAAGATTTTTACAAAAAGAATAAAATCTTAGAGGAAATATTAGTCCATAAATTTGTTTTGCGTCGAGAAAACGAATCAGCTTCGTCTTGTAGCTAAAATCAAATATGACCAGGAAAAGGGTGCTTTTCCCCACTGAGACTGGCTTTTTCCGAAGCGGGACCGACCCTTGAAAAAAGCAGAAATCCCGGCCTGCTTCCGTGCAACTGTAAACCTTCATTTTACCAAAAAAAACAGAAATGTATAATGTAGACTAGTGTCCCAATTTTTTACCGTTCGCTGCAATTGTGTGGTTTTTGTTTTGTGGCAAATTTCCAAGTTCATTTGTTGCAGTTCACACCTCCTTCGCCAAAGTGTGAACTTAATATTTAAATATAATTATGAAATATTATTTCTAATTAATTTTAAATAATATTTTGACTATTGGGCCGAATTGTGCCTGTGCCGTTCTCTCCATTGGTGAATTGTAAATTTCCGTTGCACTTTCCTCTCACTTCTTTTGCTTTTGTATTCGTCGGCATCTCCACCATTGGATAATTGCGCAGCTGAGTATTCCTATTCAGCAAACGACGACGTGCCGTTCTGCTGCCCCGCCCACGGACGGTCGTTTTCATTTGCGCGGCGATTGGCACCGTTCGTTCGTTTGTCGCGGTTCAGCAAAAAAGGAAGAAGCGGAAGGGCAGGCCGAAGAAGACGGGAAGAAGCATGGAGGAGCACGCGGAAGAAGAAGCTCCATTTGAGGAGGGTCGATAAAAGACTTAAATTGGCAAAAAAAAAACAAATGCGAGAACGGCACAGAGAGAGGAGCGGGAGGAGGCAAATGAGGCGACCCCGAAAGAGATTTGGCAAAATCGTTGACAAAAGTGAAACACTAAGCTTGTCATAATGGTGCCCAATAATTGCCAAATGAGTCACAATGACAATTAATAGTTCCTAAGACACATTCACTACATATTTTTGCCAAATGTCTTTGGTTTGTTCGACTAACTATTGCTGCGGTTGGCATTTGTATGAATTGGAATTGTTCGTTTGCCGGCACTGTCCCCGGCGCCGTTCCGCTCTTCTCTTTTTGTTCAGAAATTGTTGGCTCACCACCGCAACCAACGCCCGATTTTTGAACTCCCATGGAATGTCGTAATGATCGTCCGCCACCCGCCGTTGGTCGCCCCGTTCGCCGGCGATGGACCAAAAAACGGAGGACAATTTAACATTTATTTGATTTATAAATTAAAATGAAATAAAAAATGGCAATTTATGAAATTTTTAGGAAGGATGACGAATATTAGGGCCCCCCCCCCCAATCTGATTCAAAAATTGCGAATCCCTTCTGTTGCACTCCAAATCGGATGTAAGTTTCACTGTTTCTAAGTTTTCTCGTTTTAGAGAAAAATAAATAAAATTTGCTGTTTTGCCAAATTTGATCATAAATTTTTGTGAGAAGTAATTATTTAATTAGGGTAAATCTCTTGCAACTGCCCAACCTTTGTGTGTGCTTCTCATGCCGACTGTTGCTACTCGTTGCCTTGCTTGACCCTCGACCCAACGCCATAAAGCGACTTTTCGCGCCGCGCCATCGGCGCGCGGCCAATGCGACGCCGCACGGCGCCTCTGTTAATTACCCTATCCTATAAGGAAAAGAGAAATTGAATTAAAGAAATGTTTAGAGAAAACATAATTAATTGGACGAGAAAAGAAAAATATAAAATTATTTTTGTGTTTCTGATTTTCAAATTTTCTTAATTATTATTGGCTTTTTCAGAGATTTTATTTATTAAAGTAAACTATCGGCCATACAAATCGATTTAAGAAATTGCTTTTTCACATTCTTCTGCTGGGGAAAGGAGAGGCGGAGAATTTTCTCCCCGTGGGGACGGACAAAAACGGAGAGATGCTGAAGACGGAATAAATTATTTTTAATTGTTGCAATTGAATGGGATCAGAATGCAAAGGCTTTATCATCAATTATGCAGGCCTTTATTATGAATAGGCGATGATTCACAAAATGAACAAATTGAAAATGCCAAAAAAATTGGGATGGCTAAGCTAAGAACAGAATGTGGGACTGAAAGCGTCATTAAGGATGCAAATTACTTGTAAGAAAAATTGGAAAAATCTGTAAAACCAGAGTTACCCTTTGTCCTTATTTAAGCTCTTTGTCCTTATTTTCGTCTTATTTTTTGGATTCAGGAAGAAATTTAGATTTTAAATGATAATTTTTGAAAGAAATGTTTTTTGAAGCAAATTAATATGCAAAATCTTAACAATATTCAATTAAATATTCAAATTTTTCTCTCGGCGGTTTCTTATTCTTAAAAAAAATTGGCTCAAAATCGTAATTTTGTCATTTTTTGAACAAAATCGTTAAGAAATCGAATTAAAAATTATAAAAATTTTTCCGGCGGCGTCTATTAGAGCAGGGGTGTATCTGTTCTTATTTCTAAGAAATGTTCTGATTTGGGGTAGTGCCTTTTTCATTTAAAAGAGGAAATTTCTGAAAAATTTGGCTAATTCACAACAAAATTCATTAAAATTCTTAAAATTTTCCCCCAGCGGCGCCTACCGGCACCGCCGGCCCCCCAAAACCCCTATTTTTGTCTCAAAAATTAGCACAAGATTGAAAATTTTGGTCATTTTTTGGACTTACATGTAAGAAATATACGGAAAATATCAGTAAAAAAAGAAATGTTCAAGTTTTAAATTTTATCATTGAAATTAAAATATGCTCTGCTACAAAATTTTAAGCACCTGAATACCACCATAATCCGAACATCCTCCAGCAGAGGGTGGTCGGGGAGTGGGTGTATTGGATCCGCTTCAGCAATTGTCCAACATAGGAATAAAAGCAAAACCGCAGGCAGCAAAAAAAAAAAATTTCCATTTAAATGGTTTCAGCATATTGAAAAAATGTGCTAGTTACAAATTCATAAGGCAGCTCAGTTTTTAGTGAATTTGATCACTTTACCAAGCATAACTCTTTCGCACAAATATTAGGGTTAGACGGGTCCGGGTACCCGACCGGTCCAAAAATACACTGGTAAGAATGGGGGTCTGGGTCAAAATGTTAGGCAAAGTTGGAGGAAAGAAAAAAAAATAAAAAAGAATAATTTAATATTTATTGTAAAAAATTCATTTCCTGCTCTTGTGGCCTATTGGATATTATGTTGGATTCATTTCTTAATTGGTCAGGTGTTCAATTCCTTCTCATTAGCAATTGTTTTATAGTATTTTATAAATTTTTTTTGAAAACTCCCATTTTATCATTAATTTGTAAGTAAATAAAGCTCGAAATTTTTAAATAAAATATCAATTCTTGCTTTCATAGAATTAAACAAAAAATTTCTCAATTTTTTTACAATATCATCATTGGAAATTTTGAAAATTTTAATCCTATCTTTCTTGAAAATATGAACATTTTTGGTAGAAATTCTGTAAACATATTGATTGTCACATTAATTTGGTGATTCAATTTATTCCAAAAACTAATTCATTTATTGAGAATTAACGATGTAATTCATAAGTCAATTTTCCTCAAAATCTGAGCAAATTAAAATTTTTCCGACAAAATGAGCCACAATTTATGAGAAATAATTTAGGAAATTGTTCGAATTTGTTGGGAATTGTCATAATCGCGATCAGAAAAGCACTTGAAATTGCCTAAAGATCAAAATAGAAGATACCGTATTTCCAATAATATAGCCCTACCCTAAATTAGAGCCGCCCTGCTGAAGTAAAGCACGCCTTTTGAGTGGGTTGAAAAATAGAGCCTCCGGGGCTCTATTATAGGAAATAAGGTAAACTTTGAAAATTTTTCTTTTTGGCAAGTGTAAACCGAATAAAATATTCTATTAAAGTAGATTTTCTTATTCAATCAAAAAATACACGATTTTCAACAAAATTAAGCAAAATTATGTAACATGAAAAAATAAGTATTTAAAATTGCCTTTTGATTCTAAAATGTTCCTCTTCATTTGTCGGCATCGGCACCGCACGACCAAAATTAATTTTTTTGAAATTCATCCCTAAATTCAAAAAATGCCATTTTTGATGTAAACTTTGCTATAAATAGGGAAAAAGACGACTATAAATTAGAGCTTCGTTCTCAAAATTTTGAAAATCCTCACTTGGCATGAAAATCCTCATTTTTTAAAACATCATAAATTGCGAACAAAATCAATTAACTATCATATTTTTCGTTTGAAACAATCAAATTTATCAATTTCTTGTCATTTATAACAGGGTTGCCGCTGATCCAAAAAAATATTTGGTCGAGTCGGCCGAAAAATCATCGGGTCGGGTTTCGGGACGAGAAAAATGTCGGGATTCGGGTCAATTGACAAAATTTTATTATATGTTCAAAAAATCGATAAGAAATTTTTTTTATTTAAATCAAAAAAAATCAATAAAAATTTTCTGCGTCGCACTTTTTCAGTAAAATTTCGCAAACAAGGGGGCCGGCGGTGCCGATAGGCGCCGCCAGGAAAAATTTTGTAATTTATAATACGATTTGTTTACAGATTTTGTCCAAAAAGGCAGTTATTATTATCTAAAGGAAATTAATTAAAAATTTATTGCCGAATGAGGATTTTTCGAAAAATTGTTTAAGATTTGAAGAAAAAATTCGAAAATTTTGCCAAATATATCTAATTTTTCAAAAAATCATGCGTTTTTGTCACTGTTTTATCAAAAGATCACAAAAAATTCTCAAATCTCTCAAAAGGCCACAAAAATTCTCAAATCTCTCAAAAAGACCACAAAACTTCGCAAATCCTCATTTTCCAAAAAATCCTATTTGACCCTCTAAAAGACCCAAAATGAGGCTAAATCCTCAGATATCGAAGCTCTGGCTATAAATTTAGAAATTTAGAAAATGGCATTTGATGAAGGAAAATCCGAGCATTGCTTCAACCAATTCTTTACATCATCTTTTGCGCATGTCAAAAGGCCTTTTGAATTTTTTAATGAAATTTGTTTAAAAATATATATATAAAAATTAACAATGCCACAAAATTGACCGTAACAGGAAAATGCCACGTTTTGAAACAGAATACGGTAGTGCATAAAATATATTACCATAAATTATATATTTAATTTAAATTTTCTTTTTAGTTCCAAATATGCAAAGAAACTGTCGATGTTTTTTAATTTAATGGAAACTCTTTCATCCACTTTTGAAATCTCATATTGAGTATAATTTTTTCTTTCATTATCATATGATATTAATTTATTTTTTTTTGTTTTTTATTTGTTTATGGGGTGTAAAATAAATCTTTGCATAGCTGTGAATTGATTTGTTTGCATATTTTTAAAAAATGTCTCCGCTGTTCCGCTGGCCAGTTTACAGAAAATGTTAAGCACATTTAAAGCCTTCAAATGATACCAGATTTGCTAATTTTAACTAACTAAGAAAAAAGTTATAACATTTCAAAATTGGCGGCGCCGAAACAGTCCGCGTCGAACTGACCCCGACCCAGAGTTAACGTAAAAATGAGAGTGCAGAAATTCAGCCTAGTCATACAAAAATAGACGCAGAATTCTCATTATATTTCTATTCTCTCTCTCTGTCTTAAATCTCTTCTCGTAACACTCTCTTTTGATTAATTGTTCTTTGTTCTTCTTCATCAAAAATGCTTTTGTATGTGAATTTAACATCCTCTCATTTTGCGTTATTTTCTCCAAACTTTATTTTCTGCCAAAGGTCATTTGAAAAAAAATTGCTTTAAAATTATCGAAATTTTAAAAATAGCGTTGATATTAATTAGAGATCGGCGGGTAAGGGATTCCCGCGGGAAAACCTTGAAATACAATTAATAAGAAAATTTTCAAGCATTAAAAATTATTTTTCTATATTTTTAAAACAGGCATAGACCCATAAATTAAACAATGATTGGACATTCTATTAACAAATTCATGATAACCCCAGAAAAACTATAAGTTTATTAAAAACAAATGGGGTCCCTTTTAGTTTTCAAAAATTTTTCGGCATAAGAAGTTGGAAAACTTCTTCAAGGGGTTTTTTTCTTCATAAAATACATATTAACACTGATGTTTATGATCAATCATTTTTCCCAATTAATAATTTCTGCTGCGGATGATCGATCGGTCATTCTCAATTAATTCTTTTCTTTCTTCTACTGATCATTGTTTTTGTTTTGTTTTGTCCATCACTCATTGTCAGCAGCAGAAGACGCCCCTTTTTCGCTGCTTTGTCCCGCTTCGTTTTCTTCTTCTACTGATGGCGGAGACAATGGCCTAAATTAAGCACAAATTATATTCGAATAAAAAATCAAATGCCTTGTTTTATTGCTCACCCAATGCAATTAGTGCCACTAAAAAGCCAAAAAAACACATTGTTCCAATTTTCATTTTTCTTCTGTTGCTGAAACGCCACGGTCTTCCCAATAATTTTGCATCGTTTCATTATCCAACAGTTTTCCCAATCTTTTTCATTTCCTTTGGTCAGCATCAGCAGCTTTTCTTGCGTTCGTTCGTTCACCAATTCAAATGACATCATTGGCATTGACGGCACATGAACAGAAAAATGAATTTCGTAACTGACTGAAGAAATGGTGGTGGCACGCATAAATTCCTAAACAATTCCAGAAATCAGTGATTTGCCGAAAATGTGGGGCCACCTGCTTGAAATTGTTGATCAAATGGAGTCCCACTTGTTCATCAATATCATTGAAACGGAATCGCTTGGGTTGGCCATCTTTTCTTGGAGAGTGCAACCATTTGGACAACGCTTGGCCAGCCGTTGCATTTGGCCCATCAAAATCATCACCAATTGCATCGGGCAACAATTGAACGGAATCGATTGAATTCAATTGGTTGAGATCGGTGAGAATTGTTGGTGAAGTGCGACGACGCAAATTGTCCAAATGATCACCATCGATAAAGTCCAAGTGGCGAATGCTTGACGCAAAAATGGGCCATATTTCACGAACAAAAACATCCCAAATCGGCTGCCGGTCATCGGTGGTGTGTAAGGAAAGAATCCCCATACGCAACTTGGTGCCACTTTTGTCGAAAATTTTGTGATTTGAACGAAGAAAAGCGATGACGGAGTGATCGATGTAACTGTGAAAATGGAATGAATGCTTTTATTGCGATAGCTCTGATTTTTAATTACTCAATTCGAAGGTGCTTAAACGGATTTTGCTGGGCAACGGATAGTCGGGCAATGGAAATGGCACAGAATTGGGATAATTAGTAAACACAAATAATTGTGGTGCCGTTGTTGTGACACTGTCCTTGCGAATTTCGATTCGTCTCCAAATTGTCAATTCGCTTTTGCCATTGAAATGTTTGTCCACCAACGCATTGAAACGTGGCGAAAGCAATGCCAATTTGAGGCCGAGTTGAGGACGGTAAAATGATGGGAAAATGTCCATCCAAACATCATTGCAAATCCAACTGAAATGGGAAAACAAATTAGGGGCAATTTATGAAAAATTTGTTTAACAATTATTTTACCGTCGATTCATTTTTGTGGCAATTAGCACAATTTGCCTTATTAAGAATAATGTCACACAGATAGCAAAATAAGGGTGTATAATAATAGTAAACCCCCGTAAAAAAAACGGCACAAATGATATACCAATCGATTTGTCTTTACGGGCTATGCTCGAAAAAGTAGGTCTCCAGTTGCGGAAATGCCAAAGAATCGGTTTTTGAACGGTTTAAAACTGGAAAAATTGAGTGAAAAGGGGGGCCCCTGACCCTTTAAAACGGTCAAATTCGGACAAATTTGGTATCATTCGAAAGCTCTTGATCAGCTAAGTCTAAAAAACAAGGTATAAATTCGAACCGATGCCATCTAGGCACTGGGGCAACTAAGAACAAGCACTGGTAAGAATGGGGGTCTGAGTGAAAAATTAGTAAAGAAAATTAGAGTTAAAAGGAAAAAATTTAAAAAAATGATTAATATATTCTTTAAAAGTGACACTAACGGTTGTGCAAATGGCCTAGTGGCTATTCTTTTTGACTTCCCATTCTTCTTTCCCCTGGTTCAATCCCTCTACATAAATTAACATATTTTCATATTTTGAATTTTTTTTTTTTTTGTATTCTCATGGGTTTCCCATCTACAAAATATAATTCTCATAATTTTTTTTTAATTGACACATATTTTATCATTTTTTAAGAAAATCAGTTTCGGGTCGAAATAAGCACTGGTAAGAAAGGGGTTTTGGTGAAAATGGCTACCCGACATTTGAGAGGCATTTTCTTTTTTCTAATGATATAAAATAAAATTTCTATTTATTTTTTTGAAATTGTGTATGTAATTCAAATGTCGGGTCCTCAAAAGTCGGGTCCTCAAATGTCGGGGATATCCTCAAATGTCGGGTCCTCAAAAGTCGTGTCCTCAAATGTCGGGTCCTCAAATGTCGGGATCCTCAAATGTCGGGATCCTCAAATGTCGGGGATATCCTCAAATGTCGGGTCCTCAAAAGTCGTGTCCTCAAATGTCGGGTCCTCAAATGTCAGGATCCTCAAATGTCGGGATCCTCAAATGTCGGGGATATCCTCAAATGTCGGGTCCTCAAAAGTCGTGTCCTCAAATGTCGGGTCCTCAAAAGTCGTGTCCTCAAATGTCGGGTCCTCAAATGTCGGGATCCTCAAATGTCAAATGTCGCAGCACGGTGAAAAATTAGGTAGATAAGTAGAGACCGACTAAAAAGGCACCAAAAATCGCGAAAAAGGCACTATAAAAGGCACGAAAAAATTGAAAAAAAAGGCATAAAAAGGCACGAAAATCTCGAAAAAGGCATGAAAAAAGTCATTAAAATTTTTTTATTGAGGATTTTTAGTGAGCAAAACACGTAATACTTAACCAAAAAAAATTATTTTTGGTCTTTTAAATGATCAATAAATGTTTTATAATTTTTTAGAATAAGAAATTTTTAAACCTAAAATTTTTTTATCAAGAAAAAAAAATGAAATTTTGGCGAATTTTTGAGAAAATTTTTCAATTCTTAGAGGTGTATTTTCTAAAAAAAAATTCAATTCTTTGGGGTGTATTTTTTGAAATTTTTTCAGGTCATTTCTTAGGGGTGTATTTCCCCGATTTTATTGCATTTTTTATGGAATTTTTCGGGAAAAAACGCCAAAAAAGGCACCAAAACGGCAAAATGCCAAAAAAGGCATTTAAGGCACGAAAATCCCGAAAAAGGCAAAAAAAGACATAATAAAAGTCAACGTAGAAGCCTCAAACCAAGTGTAAAATGCGTTATTTATGCTCAATATATCGAAACTAGTGCGCAGAAAAAAAAGGCATATGCCTCAAAAGTCGGTCTCTATAGATAAGGAAATTGATTGAAAAGGAGAAATTTTTATTTTGACATTTAAAGCATTCTTTCTTATTGTTGTGTGGTCTAGTGGCTATACCTCTACCTTTCTTTATTTTTCGCTATGGTTCAATTCCCCATTGGTGAAAATATTTTTTTAATATTTTCTTTACATTATTTCAATTGAAATTAAATTAATAAAAAATATTTCAACTTAAAAATTGTTATTTTTTCTTTTTTAAACAGCCTAAACCCGCAAATTTAACCAAAGATTTGTTTATCTTTTGGCAAAATCTGTAAACAAATCGTATTATATAAATTACAAAATTTTTCCCCGGCGGCGCCTATCGGCATCGCCAGACCTCTTGTTCGAGAAATTTACATTGAAAAAGCGCGACGCAGAAATTGATTTTTCATTCAATAAAAAATCATATTGATTTTGAACATATTATAAAAATTTGCCAATTGACCCGAAACCCGATTTATTTTTCGGTACTGAAGTGTCAATTTCACTGGATTCAGTTGCCCCAGTGTGTAGATGGGATCGGTTCGAATTTATACCTTGTTTTTTAGACTTAGCTGATCAAGGGAAAATATTGATCATATGGCCCAGAGCCGAAAATGCTCGAAATATATACCAATCGATACCTCTCGGTCTGTAATGGAAGGATCCGAAAGAATTTTTTTGCGGAAACCAATCCCTGAAGAGTTACAGACCCGTGACTGAAATGGCCAAATGGCTTTGGGACTGAGCCGTCCAAACCTTTAAACGCATGGAATTACGACAAAATGCATACCAATCGATTCCTCATCGTTTGTTAATTAAGAATCCGAAGGAATTTTTGTATAAAAAAGAAATTAGCAAAAGTTATAGGTCCTCAAAAACTTTAACCTATTTTAACCGGCTCAGTCACTAAAAAAATAGAAAAAATTCGTCAAATTAGAAAAGTGAATTTTGCTTATTGCGCTAAAAAACCGCCGCACACTCGACTACGGCGGCCAGTAGGTGGGGCGAGACTACGGGCTACGGAAGAAGTCCGCGCGTGATCCGCAGGCGGTTGACTGATTGGCGGGGCCCTTCGGGCCCCCGCAGTCAACCGCCTGTGGCGCTCGTCAGACTTTTTCCTCCGCCCTCCGTCTCGCCCCACTACTTGCTCCGTCTTCGCATGCTCCCTTTTGCGAAGTTCAAAAACCTGAAGTATTTTACGTTTTTTTTGGCTCACCTAAATTAATTTTTTAATCAAAGTCAGTTTCTGATATTTTTGAGGACCTATAACTTTTGCTAATTTCTTTTTTATACAAAAATTCCTTCGGATTCTTAATTAACAAACGATGAGGAATCCATTGGTATGCATTTTGTCGCAATTCCATGCGTTTAAAGGTTTGGACGGTTCAGTCCCAAAGCCATTTGGCCATTTCAGTCCCGGGTCTGTAACTCTTCAGAAATTGGTTTCCGCAAAAAAACTTTCGGATTCTTCCATTACAGACCGAGAGCTACCGATTGATATATATTTCGTCCATTTTCGGCTCTGTGCCATATGATCAATATTTACCTGATCAAGAGCTTTCGAATGATACCAAATTTGTCCGAATTTGACCGTTTTAAAGGGTCAGGGGCCCCCTTTTCACTCAATTTTTCGAGTTTTAAACCGGTTCAAAAACCGATTTTTTGGCACTTCCGCACTGGAGACCTACTTTTTCGAGCATAGCTCGTAAATACGAATCGATTGGCGTGGTGAGACGAACCGAAAATAGTCTCAGTGTGGGCGAACCGAAAATGTCTCAGTAGGGGCGAACCGAAAATAGTCTCAATGTCAATAAAATATTTAATTTAATTATACAATTTAATTCGGTCACGAAAAATAATAAATTTTAATTAGACAATTATTTAAAAAAATAAATTAAAATAAAAACTTTCTCACTCCCGATCAAAAAAAAAAACGAAAATTTTAATTTCAAATCTTGAAGACATCAAATTGCTAGAGTAAGCTTACTACTGTAAAGGATTTTTCATTAAAAAAAACAAATCTACTAATTTTCTTCTGAAATTTCATCTAAAATTTTAGTAAATTTTACTTCTTCATTCGTTTAATGCATTTTTCCAATAAATTTTACTTCATCACTATACTTTTTTTCCCTAATGTTAAAATTCAAAAATTATTTGCATTTTTTAATGGTATAAAAGTTAACATTTTTTTGAGCAGAATCTATGAAGAAAAAACATTGAAGAAAAGTTAAAGCTCTGACTTACATTATTGTTTTATTTTAAAATTTTTTAACATTATTATCATATTTAAAAAAACATTGCTTTAAAATAATTAAATTTAAATATTTTTATTGACACTAAGACTATTTTCGGTTCGCCCACACTGAGATTATTTTTCGGTTCGCCCTTACTGAGACATTTTCGGTTCGCCCACACTGAGACTATTTTCGGTTCGACCTAGCACCTCGATTGGCTATATCTTTTGTGCCATTTTTTTCTGGGGGGTTGACTATAGTATATCCCAGAATAATCAATTGCATTAGAAATGTTTTTTAATAATGAGAGGCAAGGCGAAAAACAAACATTTTTAATTTTATGATTAGGGCCCTGATTTAGTTTTTAACTATTTTTTCTGCGGCTTTATTTCGACGAGAAATGCACGAAAAACACATTTTTATCTGAAATTCTTCATTTTAACGCCACTATTCATCACTATGAATCGCTATTTTGGGGCTTTGCCACTAAAAAATCTATTTTGGAAGTTAGCCATAAAATATTTTTTGCCACTATTTTGGCGTTTCGTCATATGTTAAGCTTTTAAATGATACTAAGATTATTATTGAAAAATAATTTTAACAAAAAAATGAATGAAATAAGAAGAGAAAAATGAATTTAATGAGGGGGAAATTTATGCTCTGATCGAAGTGGGGTCATTTAAGGATTAGTCATGACTCATGAAGGAGAACACTAATTAGGGTCATTTATTTATGCAAAAAATAATGACATCTCTAATTGGGCAGCGAAATGACCCCGTCCCTTCCCATGCCCTTTTCTTCGGTTGGGTCATTTCTTTGCTTTTGGCAAAGAGAATTTTATAAAAATGCAAGTCAGAAGACGAATGAAAAGCATTTTATTAAAGAAATGAAAATCATATTGGGTACAGTATCTTACTGCTTTTGATACAGTACTTTATTGATGCTCTGTCTGACCAAATAAGATCATCTATCGATGAGTAAATCAGCAGAGATGACCACCAAATGGTGCTGACAAATGAGTCGATATAAAAAAACCATTAAATCACAAAGGCCTAAAATTTCTGCGCTTATAACCAAGGAACGGATTTTTAAGTTTTCACCTATTTTTTTGCGGATAGCATATGCTGAGATAAGCGCAAAAAACACATTTTTTCGATCACTTTTCGATTTAGAGCGACTTTTTAGCAATATTTTCAACTATTTTCGCTTATGAAAATTTTTAACAACTATTTTTTTTTGCAAGTAAACATAAATAACATTTCGCCGATATCTGAACAACATTTCGTATATGATTTCATATATTTAGCATTCTTAATCAAAAAAACAAAAACATTTCAAAATAATTTTGAAAAATGCAAAAAATGTTGGGGTGATCTGGGAATTGAACCCAGGACCTCTCGCACCCGAAGCGAGAATCATACCACTAGACCAATCACCCATGTCAATCCCAGCTTATTAATATGCTTAACCATTCTACGGTGCAGTGATTTACAGAAGGGGTAAAGCACTTCAATTTTAATCCATTTCTCCCAGATGTTAAAAAACTTGAAAAATTATTGAACAATTTGAGAAAATTTTTGAAGCCCAAGCCTAGGGCTGGGTCGAGGAGGCCTGTGTTTTTCCTGGATCCTATGACCAGGCGATTTTTGGTTTTCATGGATTTTTGTCCAGAAAATATGAGTCCATATGTCCAAATTTTTATGAATTATGGCACAGTTTGTGGCATTTATATCGAGCGACTTATTAGCACCTAAAAATACCTAAAACGGGGGGGGGGGGTAGCACCTATTTTGTGGCATCTCGAACTTTGTCACCTATTTTGGCATCGCTGAACCATTCTACGGTGCAGTGATTTTAGTGGTCATGTTTAGGGCAAGGAATTATATGCACATAAAATCGCAAAATAGGCGCATAAAATATGCACCAAAAATTGTAAAATATGCACATAAAAAATGAAAAATATGCACATAAATTTTTCCAATTTGAGGGTGTAATTTCTCAAAATTTCTTCAAATTCGCTAAATTAAAGTTCAAAAATGGCTAAATATGGTATTAAAAATTATTTTAGAAGTAAAAAAACAACACGGTAAAGCTAAAAATTTACTGATTTTTATCGAAAACCCAACCCGAAAAGCGAAATTTGCTTTTTTTCTTATTTTTGACATAAATTTGCAAATTTTTAAGAAAATAAAATTTATTCAATATTTTCGAGAAAAATTTACTACGAAATGATTTTTTCGTAAAATTTTCCGATTTTTGGGGTCAAAATCCCTATTTAGCTGGTGGGGGCCGCTCATAGAGGTTTTTCGAAAAATTGTCAAAATATGCACATAAAATATGCATATAAATCACGAAATATGCACAAATATGCACATAAATCGCAAAATATGCACAAATATGCATATGGAAAGTCATCCTAGAAACTTCAAATCGAGCTAAAAACATGCTTTTCGTATGTTTCAGGCCTCCCACAGTCCAGGAAAAAATATGCATTTGCATATAATTCCTTGCCCTAGTCATGTCAAACCCCTTGCGTGAGTCCATATTTATTTCTGAATTTAAAAAAGCAAATTAAACCAAAACCGTCGCCAAAAAATTAAAAAAAATTTGATTGTAAGCCTATCTATGGAGAATCCCAGTGCTATTTTATTGTCGAAAAAAGATAAAAGCCCCTAAAAATCGTCAATAAAGTTTGAAAAGATTAACAACAAAACACAAAATCTTTTTCGTATTGTCAAGGTTTAAGGAACATGAAAAATATTATTTATGGCAAGCCTTGGAAAAAGACTGTTGACAGAGAAATAGAACAGCGTAGAGACGCAGCTGAATCTTCATTATCGGCACTTATTTTGACAGCAGAAATGTGATTTTTATGGCAAAAAAGTTGAGCCCGCACTTTACGTTTAATGCAGGGCTCGGATCGAAAATTTTTCAAAATAAGAACATCAATGCAAAAAAATAAGATTTTAGGGTCAAAAATAAGGACATTTCGTAAAATTGCTTCAAATCAGTTATTTTTACAATTTATTCGATCAAAAATGTATTAAATATTATATTTTCACCTCCCATTAATCGATTTTAACAATTTTGGTGAGGAATTAAGCAAATCATAAATTTCAGTGCATTCGGAATCAAAAAATCAGATTTTTAAACTCTTTTTTTGCGGCAGATTTTCCAAAAAACTTTTGGTGAATGGGCGAGGGGAGAGGGTCCGGCGGTGCCGATAGGCGCCGCCAGGAAAATTTTTTAAATTTTAATTGCGATTTGTTAACAGATTTTAATAAAAAAAGGTCAATTTTTGCAATTAAAAGTCAAGTGACGACTTTTTTTCGCTTTTAAAAACGCTTTTTTACGGCGCGCTTCTTCCAAAAATTTAGGGAAAAAAGAGGATCCGGTGGCGCCGATAGGCGCCGCCGGGTAAAATTTTGTAATTTTTATGCGATTTGTTAACAGATTTTGTCCAAAAATGACTAAATTTTGCCTAAAATCTTATATTTTCTTGATAAAATATTGAAATTCTGCCATAAAATTTCAAAATTATGAATATATTTAAGAAATAAGAACAAAATAAGAACAATAGCCCGAAATAAGGACAAATCTTACAAATAAGGACAGATCCAAGCCCTGGTTTAATGTCGAAAAAAGGGTAACATTATTATTTTATTTCTTTTTATAGTCCAATGAATAATTTTAGCGGAAATTTAGTTTTTGCCGTCCTTTTCTCGTAAAATGCAACCGCAGAAAAAATAAATCAAAATAAACCATTATTGATCATCAAACGTAATTAAATAATTGTCCATTCCGGCACCAACCTTTTTTATTATTTCACAAAAACAAAATAACATTTTCAATATAAAAAAAAATAAATAAATAAATAAATATCAATATGATAAAGAAAAAAAAAATTCAATATGAGATTGAAAGCGGATAAAAAAGAACTGTTCATCAATTTTAAAGAACATTCAATTTGTTTGTTTCTTCGGCGGATTTCGATGAGAATTTAATTTAAATAAACAAAATATTGTGTATTATAAGCCAAACTTTGTAAAACATTTTATGAAAAACTTGCCATTTGCGGGGAAGCAAAGTATGCCAAGAATGATGGAGACAGCCTTAAAAATCATTGATAAAATAACTTGTCAAAAAACTAAATAAATCTATTAACAAAAAAAAAGAAAGAAAAATACACCCCCTAAGAAATGAAAATACTCTAAAACTTATTTATTTCTTTTTTTGACAATAATTTTAAATTTTAAAAATTATGTATGTTAATACTGATTTGGCTTAATTTTTTTGATTTTTGGATAAAATTTTATTATTTTACACCCCCTAAATTTGAAACTTTTTGCCACCTATTTTCCCATTTTTAGCACATATTTTGGCAATTTTTAGCACCTAAAAATATAAGTCCTAGTGAAGACTTTGGCTAGTGATGGGGTTTTCTAAAAATAAATTTTATTAAATGAAAAAATAAAACAAAATAAATTACAAACGATAGTCCTTTTGACAACAGCCGATCCACAAGCGTATCCACGGACACTGTTAAGCCGTAATGAGATCAGACTTGGTGCCAAATGGGTCTGCGTAATTTTCGAACAGCTCTACGTCAATCACCGTAACGAATTTTTTTGTCCAATTAGGCCACAAATTCTTTGGCCTAAAAAGGAGTAAAAAAAACTGTCAATTCGTTTTGGAGGCCATCGCTGACAATTTAGGGTTGAGATCATGTAAATTACAGAATGCCTTACTAATCATCTTAAACACTACTACCGTATCTCTCTGTTGGACGAAGTATTTTACGTGACGGTCAATCTTGTGGCATTCTGTTTTTTCTAAGAGAAATACGGTGAAATTTTTTAAATAATTTTTAACAAGTTTCATTAAATTCCAATGCTTTTAACATGAGCAAAAGATGATGTGAAGAATTGGTTGAAGCAATGCTCGGATTTCCCTTCACCAAATAAGATTTCCCTAAAAATGGCATTTTTTGGCTTTAGGACTGAATTTAAAATTAATTCTATGGGGTCGGGCGGTGCCGATGCCAACGATTGAAGGGGAAAATTTTACAATTCACAAAAATGTAAAATTGTTTTCTATTTTAATATCTTTATGCTATTTCATTGATATTCTGATCAGGATGAAATGACATCAGAAATTTTTAAACCAAAAATTTTATTATGAAAAAAATATTAAATTTTGTGGATCCATTTTTGGAAAAAATTTTCAATTCTTAGGGGTATTTTTCTGAAAATTTTTTTCGATCCATTTCTTAGGGGTGTATTTTTCGTTTTTATTGCATTTTTGTTAATGATTTAAAATGTACTCTTAAAACAATTAATTTTATTTATTTATTAGACTAAATTAATAATTAAAAAGTAAATAATATTAATAATTCACAAACGTTAATAACAAAATGAATGAATGGACAAAAAAAAATGAAAACGATTCCCAATGAATTTGCTTAATGTTTTCCGCTGATTCATAGCACAAATTTTTTTTTCAGAAATGATTTTCCCATAAAAAATAAATAATCTTACGGAAAAATAAATATTCGTATAAAAATTAATTTGTTCTTTTTGATTTTGAATTAAATAATTCATTTTTCAATAATTGAATTATTGAAAATCTCAAAAAAATGGCCATTAATTAGGGATGGAATTGATGATATTCTTTATTATATAAAAAAAAATTTAAATTCTTCAACGTCGAGAGTTTTTTAATCCAGTACGAGTGTTATTCGTGTCTCACTGAATTTAAATTTACATAAAAATTTTAGTGACCTACTCAATTTTTAAATGATTTTTATTTATTCCATTTTCCAAAATTATTTTTGAATTTATAAGACCCTAATTTTAGAGATCACTTAAACCAAAAAAAGCCTGTCGACGCCGCTGATCCCAAAATGCTTTTATTTAAAAAAAAAATTCTGCCAAAAATACAAAAATTGGCCATTTTGGGTGCTAAATTTAATCGCAAAATTTCTCATTTTTGAATAAATTATCTTGCAAGAACCACCCATAATTGTCATCTACCATTATCACAAAGCTTCTCTGACTGGTGTTTCATTAGCTCCTCCTCCCCTATTATTTTGTGCCGTGCCAATTC
>SIJG01000155.1:126091-151027 GCA_023374025.1 Heterodera schachtii
ATTCCTTTTAAAGTTTTCGTTCTGTGTTCGCAAAACATTCGATCCCTGCAGTGAATCCGCCGGCATTTTTTACTTCGAAATGAAAATTATAAATGTGAAAAAGTATGCTTAAATGCAATGATAATAATTATTTTAATTAATTAATTATTTCAGTCTTTGCTCAATTGGATTTGCCACCAAAGCGATGCCATTGGACGGAAGGGTTGGCCAAAATTCGGACAGTTGCTCATACCAAAGCGATGGCAAATTTTGGGTCAATGGGCCAAAAAACAATACCGAACAAACGAAATTTTCTCGAGGCGATTTCGTCGGTTGTGGCATTAATTTGGCGACTCGGCGGATCATTTTCACGAAGAATGGCCAACCTTTGGGTCGTTTTAATGTTTTTATTATTTGAATTTTAAATCTTTTTTAAGATACCGCCAATTTGTTCCTTTCTCTGTCTTCTGCTGATTTTCCATTGTTTCCATTCATTTCTTTGAGTGATTCTGGCGATTTAATTGAGACTAATTTTGGAGCACAATTCAAATTCGACCCCGCTAAAGTAAGAGAACCAAATTATTTAATCAAATATTATTTGTATGAAGTAAATTTTAAGTTAATACTCAATTTTCCACGGGAAAATTATTGGGATGCCAATGCTTGTGATGAGAAACTCGAAATCATTGGCAACAAAAGTCTGACCGTCCATCATAAGGGAAACTATAATGGTATTTTTAAATTTTTTATAAATCCGATTTTTCTTCATAAGATTATTATACTTGTCCTTCCGTGTTCGCTAAACATAAGATTTTGCTGAACAAATATTCGTCTAACATTTCTTATTACGAAATTTCAGTCAAAAACAAGAGAGGGTAAGTATGAGATTTTTAAACTTGAATATTTAATTCAGCATAAATATGAAAAAATATAATTAATTGTTATTATTTTATTATTTATTTCTTCTTTATTCAGTCGGTTCAATGAGCTCATCTTCGGATTCGCTGTTAAACAGCAGACAAAATTTTATGGAACAATTCTATATGAAAATGACACTTATGCATATGACAGTTATGGCAACATTTTAATAAACGGAAAAAGAAAGGGAATAAATGCCGAACATTCCTACGGTGATGGCGATACCGTAGGAATTGGTGTCAATTTAATCACTCGACAACTCTTTTTCACGAAGAACGGACGACATTTGGGTTGACAAATGAATAAATAATTAAACAATTTTAAATTATAATTTTTATTTAATTTTCCATTTTCATTTAATTGATTTTATCTTTAAATATCGAAAACACTTATTGTGATTCCTCTAATTATTTTCATTTATTATTTTCACAGATTCCTCCGATTTTTTCGTTGCTCCATATTTGGCTGATGACTCTTTGTTTCCATTCGTTTCTTTGGACGGTGCTGGTGACCAAATTGAGGCTAATTTTGGGCCAAATTTCAAATTCAAATTTGGCCATTGGTGGAGTTGGATCCAATTATAGATTTTTGCGACTCAATGAGTAAGAAATATTCACTAAAATGATCAATTTGTTTTTTTAATTATGCTTTACTTCAATTATATATATATTTTTAATTTTTTAAATGCAAAATAAAATTAAAACAGAAATATTTTTAATAGCAAAATTTTCTCTGCCCCCTGCGTCAATTTCTTTGATATTTATCATTCTCTTGAAATAAAGATTTCAAAAATCAATGCCTTAAAGGTAAAAAAATCGGACGCTAAGCTTGGACAACTAGTTACCCCACATTTGCGCCTCGGACATTTGCGCCCCAGACATTTGCGCCTATGTCCAAAATCGGGATCAAATTTAAGTTTTTTAAATCCCTGATAGCCTAAACAGCTATAAATAAGCGATTGAAAGTGATTGTATCCGATAATTTGATCATTAGTAAATTTTTGAAAAAATAAATAATTTTTCAAACCACAGAATTAAGGTTCCTAATAAACCAAAAGAACGAGATTTCTTAAATTTAATGCTGTTTAAAACCTCTAAGTTGAAAAAATGTAAGTTTTAACCCGATTTTGGACATAGGTGCAAATGTCTGGGGTGCAAATGTCCGAGGCGCAAATGTCTGGACACGTGGACAACTAACTTCCTGAATTAACAAAAACAAATTCGTATCAACACGCCTACCGTAAATGCTCTAATTATCCCCCCGGGGGATTATTGTCCAACCTCCTTAGAAAGGGGGGATTATTAGATACAGGGGGATAAATGGAGACGGGGGGATTATTTTTCGACTGATTATTAGTGAAAAATTTTTGAAATTTTTTTGAGTACGTCGCCAAAAATGTAATCGCGGCCAAAATTTTTGACATTTTATAATTAGAAAAGATATAATTATTTCCATTTCTGTATGAGGCCATGTGATACATTGAAAATGTCGCCAATTTTTTCATTGGCGACGAGAAGGCGGGTCAATCCCCGCCTACTACACAAATGAACGGGACGGGACTCAATAGAAGCAAAAAGAATGAGGGATGTTCTTGGAGAAGATCGGGGCGAGTCCCGATTCATCAATTCATTCAAAATTGATCATTCCTAATTTTTGCCCCTTTTCCATCCAATTTCTCATTTGCATTTCTCCATTTCGTACCATTCACACTTTTTTGCCATTACTTTGTCCCATTTTTGCCCATCGCATTCCTTCACAATTCAAATTCTTTTCTCATCGGCCAACTTTGTGCAAAACAATCGGCACAGTTTTTTCCCTTTACAATTTTCTTAACTTTCACATCTGCCAATTCGAATCCAATTTTGTGCGCCCATTTCCTTTGTGTTCACAAATTCGCTTCTGGAATTTTGTGCCCATTTTTTGTCCCTCTCACAATCTGTCCACGTGCATTGCCTTTTGCCCGCCCTCTTCAAAAATTGTCTATTTAAGCGCCCCCGGCCAAGGGGTCGCTCTCTTCTCTTCCTTCCAGCCAGTTCCTTCACTTATATTCGGTCTGCCTGTGACCAATTCCTCCAATTCCCTCGTCAAATTATTTGGCATAATCCGTTTTTTATTAATATAAAGAAACAGAGTTCTTTCGTTCTTTTAATGAATCAAAAGAAAAAAGAGGCATTTTTTAGACAAAAATAATAAAATAAATAAATTTCAAAATTCTGAAATTTAGAAAAAAAAATAAAACTTTTTCAAAAATGGAAAATTTTGGAAGAGGTTTTCATTCTTGGAAAATTTTTTCTTTTTTAGTCTTTTTTTGAAAATTTGAAAAAACATCGGTCACTTGGAATAATAAATTATAGAAATTTGTCCAGGAACTCCAGGTTTTTTCGTGTTTTACCTGGACCTTGATTTTTTTCACATTTGACCTGGACCTGGATTTCCTGGATAAAAATTCAGGATAATCCAGGTCCAGTAAATCCAGGTTGCCAAAAAAGGCCTGGACCTGGATCCATGAAAAAAGGCCTGGGTCCCCAAGTCCAGGCCGAGCTCTACAGAAAAAAATTTTTAATTTGGCCTTTCAAAGCATTCAAATGTGCTGTTTTAGCTGCATTGACAAATGATGTGTTGTTGCGGCTTTCACATGACAGTCATAAAATTATTATTAATTAATTAATAGTTAATTAGGCTAATTGAAAAAATATTATATTTTTTGATAGCTTCACTGGTAATTGCATGGATTTGGCTAATCTGCCATTTACCTTGTGCCATTTGTGTTGATTTCATTATATTATCAAGCGTTTAATGCTTATGCCATTATGAATGATGTTTCGGTAATTTTGTTTTAGTTTATTACCAAATTTCTTTATTTGTAAAAAATGACATTTTTATTTTCTTTGCATATAAATTTAATTTAATGTAATGAATAGGGACGGGACTCCATTTTTAAGCACAAAATATCGCGAAATAGGGGTGCTGGGACGTTAGTCAAAAACCGCCACAATGGGCGTTACTCAAAAAACCGCCAAATCAGACAATTGCAAAGATTTTCAAGAAAAAATTCTTAGAAATTTTTTTGAATAATTTTTTAAGCTATTTTTTGGAAAATTTTCGAAAAAACTTACTAATTTATTAAAAATTTCAAAAAAAATCGCTGAAATTTTTTTTTTGAATTTTTTCATAAAAAATTCTAAGGTTTTTTCTTAAAAAATTTCTATTTAAACAAAATTTCGCCGCCGAAATTTCGCCGCAAAAAAATTTAAACATTTAATAGAAATTTTTTAAGAAAAAACCTTAGAATTTTTTATGAAAAATTTCAAAAAAAAAAATTTCAGCGATTTTTTTTTGAAATTTTTAATAAATTAGTAAGTTTTTTCGAAAATATTCCAAAAAATAGCTTAAAAAATTTTTCAAAAAAATTTCTAAGAATTTTTTCTTGAAAATCTTTGCAATTGTCTGATTTGGCGGTTTTTTGAGTAACGCCCATTTTGATGTTTAATGCCTAAAACACAAAAAATTTCATTTGGCGGTTTTTTGAGTAACGCCATAGCACCGAAATAGGCACCTAAAAAGGCAAATAAATTTTTATTAACGCTTTTTTAGGTAGCAAAACACATAAAAAAACATCTCCAAAATTTATAATTTCTTGACAAGATTTTTGATTTAAAAATTATATATCTCAATATTGATTTGGATTAATTTTTGAATAAAAATTTTGTCATTTTACACCCTAAATTTGAAAGTTTTTGGTACCTATTTTTCCATTTTTAGCAACTTTTGAACCTAAAAACTAACTATTTTGGCATTTTTTAGCACCTAAATATAAGCCTTATTAATTCGACTTTCAAAATTCTATCTTTGAAATTTCTTGGGAAATTCAGAAAACCAAATTCAAATTCCGAGGCCCCAAAAACCCAGAAAATCGGAATTTGAATGCCCCAAAAATGACAGAATTTCGTTACAACAATTAAGACACTAATTAACTAATGTTTCCAGAAAACTGTGTCACCGTATTTTTTCACAGATTTTCTGATTAGGATTAATTTGAAATTTTGCAACTAACTTTGCCATTAGTATATTATTTTAAAAACGGAAATCAATCAACAAATTGTAATTTTTGATCATTTATGGAAAACAAAAATTATTCCATTCCATTTTCTTCTTCAACAACGGGATCAACACTTACGGAATTTAACGTAGCGAGAGGTTATTTGAAGGAATGTGCAAACATCCATTTGATTATAACGACCAAGAACGGTCATCAGTTTCTCATTGGTTTGTCGATATGAAGACAGCGGAATTTACTTTTAAAAGAAGCCAAAATTATGAGTCCAAGAGTCATTCATGATCACCTCGCCACTATCCAACCTGACACAAATTGCCGAAACTCGAGATTGCTTGAACTGAATTCCTTCAACAAATCTTAACAAATTCGGGTGCTGGGTACGAAAATTGACTGAAGTTGAATAAAGGAAACAATGGAAAATCAAAAGGAGACGAAAAGAATTAAAATTTGGAAGAGCCGTACTGACGAGCATTACTATCAGTGTCCCATTCATTTTCAAAAACTTTTTTTAATTTCATGAAATTTTTTGCAATGTCTGTAAACGAAAAAAAAGAGTAATAGAATAATTTGTAAAAGACTAACAAATGATCAGCTTTTTAAATATTTTTACTTCAGAATTGTCAAATCGAATTTAAATTGTCGGGCCAAGAATCGAATGGAAATAATTGGCAAACAAAAGATGGCGCAATAAATAAACAGAAAGTATTGTGAAAAAAATAAATTATACCGTGACCCTAATTAGTGGGGGGTGGAATTTATGCTGCCCCTTTATTGATGGAGGTTGTTTCTCGGTCTCTAGTCTTTTCAGAACAAAAAAACGTTATTTATCTTGAGTCGAGTTGACAGGTTCATTAGCTTAAATTTTGATTATTATTTTCCTCCGTAATGGAATTCGAATCGATTTCCAAGTTATAATTTGGAAAGAAGTACAATTAAACTTTTCCAAGTATGATATCCGAAATATTAGTACGTACTTGGCATCAAAGTACGAATCCGACACTTGCTTAACATAATTATCCTTGGGAAGATTTACACATTTAAAAATAAGTACATAATGTTTGTTGATGATTGCTAAAGATTGCACAAAATTTTTTAATAAAATGTTTTGGCTTATAAAATGCCTAACGTAACATCACTTTTTATCAAATCAAAGCGTTAAAAATATTTTTATGATATACAAAAGAATTAAAATAATTTTCGTGTTTTATTTTTTTATTTCGGTTATATTTTTATGTCTTTTACATTTTTTTTTTCTCTTCTTTTAACAGTTTGGGAACTTTGGAGCTTCGGCAGTGCCGAGAGACAAGTTAGGAAGAATTTTGAAAATTTAAATACAATTTGTTAACAAATTTTGTAAAAATTTGTGTTAAAATTAAAATGAAAAATTCTAACAGAATTAAATTGGTTTTAAAATTTTCATTGAAAAGGAAATATTTTTTTTTAAAATTATAATGTCTCGAAGACCGAGATTAAAGTTATTTTAGACAAAATCTGTTAACAAATCCCATCAAATTTTCAAAATTTCCTTGTTAGTGAAATTCTTTCTCAGAGAGTTGCCAAATTAAATTTGAAATTGGGCCCAAAATTCGCCTCAATTTTGTCACCAGAATGCCACAATGAAATGAATGGATGAAAAAAATCATCAGCAAAAGAAGGAGCAACAAAAAAATCAGAAGAATCTGTGAGAAAGTTAAGGGATTTTCGATTAATTAATACATAAAAATCAATTCAATAAAAATAGATAATTAATTAAATTATTATTTATTTATTTGGCAACCCAAACGAAGTCCATTTTTGGTGAAAATAATTTGTCGAGTGGCCGAATTGACTACCAATTCCTACGGTATCACCAGCACAGTAGGAACTTTCGTCATTTGTTCCTTTTTCTTTTCCGTTGGTCCAAATTTCGCCATCACCTTCATAAGGCATAAGTGTCCTTTTCATATTGAATTGTTCCATCCAATTTTCTTTTCTGTTTGACGGTGAATCCGAAGATGATAAAACTGAAAAATTAATGAAGGAATATAATAATTTAATAATAATAATAATTTACTTTTAATATTTCTCAAACAAATTTAATATATAAATGTTAAAAAATATCGCTTACCATTTCTTATTTTTGACCGAAATTTCGTAGTAAAAAATGTCAGACGAATTATTGTTCAGCAAAATCGGATGTTTAGCGAAAACGGAACACCAATCTTTTCAGGAAAAATAGAGACTACAAAAGTTGTTGTTCAAAAATACCACAATCATTTCCCTTGTAATGGACAGTCAAATTTTTGTCGCCAATAATTTCGAGATTCTTGTGACAAGCAGTGGCATCCCAAAAATTTTGTTGGAAATTTAACAATACCTTAAGATAAAAAACTATTAGAATAAATTGTCTAAATTTGAAAATTATTTGCCTTAATTCACCGTTCTCTTTTGCTTCTCTTCTTTATCCATTTCGCTGATTTTTTCCAAAATAATCTTCTGATCATTTTGTATTTTTGATAATTGGTCCAAAGTAGCTTAAAAATAAACAATTTTAATTTTTTATTTCTTCTCGCCTTTTGACTGTTCTTTTTGCTGCTTCTCCAACTCATTGATTCTGTCCAAAATTGGCTTCATTTGTTCGGCCGAAACTTAAAATGCTAATTAAAACAATGTTCTTTCAAATTCAATTCATGGATTAGTCAGAATAGCTTTTTTTCAATTTTTGAATTTGTCAACGAATGATTAAACTCGTCAAACTTTTATTTTGAGATTATCAATTAAAATTCAGATTATTTAATTATAATTCCCTACCATATTTTCCCTGCTTATTTTGTTGCGCCATTTCCTTTTCCATCATGTCAATTTTGGCGTTCAACGCGTTGTTTTCCACCATCAGATTCTGTTTTCCCAATTCGGACTGAAGCGCCCTCTAAAAAAAGTTGAAAATTGAATAAAAAAATAATAATTTTAGTTAAAAAAACAACGAACGATCTCGAAATCCTTTGTCTTGCACAATTGATTCGCCTCCTTCAGCTCCGTTTCCATCTTGAAAATTTTCTCATGAAATTCCTAATAAAAAAAAATTGAATTTTTCAATGTTTTTGGATGAATTAACAAAGTTATCGAAACTAACTTTCAGTAACGAGTTCATTTCTGTACCCCACAAGACCTCTCTCACCCAAATTTGAGAAAAAGTTTTTTAAATTTTTTTTTTCTAATTATTTATTTGGTGAAAATCTGCTAACAAATCACATCTAAATTTTTAAAAGATTCCCCGGCGGCGCCAAATCGGCTTTAGTCACATTATTGCAACAGCCTGTATAAATGCGAATATATTTTCAATTTTTATTCGACAGCGACTCTGAAAACCCCAATGTTTTATGACTATTTTATTACAAAAAACCCAAAAAAACGGACGGGGGGACAATCGGCAGTATTAGTATTACCCGCCCGCCCACCTTTTGTTGCTGCTGCTGTTGGTCACCAACAGTTTCGATGGGTCCAACATTTTCCTCTGCTGATTGGCCGTCCGCCATTTTTCGTTTCAACAAATTGCTCATTTGAAATAATAAAAACGACCAAAAATTGAGCTGAACGAAATGAAAAAATGATTTCTGGACCAAAATGTGTTAAAAATCAAAAAAAAAAATTCATGGCGTCGCCTATCGGCACCAACGCTGGCGGTGCCGGGACGAAGCGGAAAAACATTCGAAAAGAGGACCGCCCTGTACAGGGACGACGAGTAACCACTTATGTTCTACGGCAGATCCTATTTGGTGCCTTTTTGGCGTTTTTTTTTTTCAAAACCGAGGAAATACACCCCTAAGAATTGAAAAATTTTCTCAAAAATTGATGCAAAAATTGTATTTTGTTTTCTTGTTAAAAAATTTTACTTTAAAAAATTTCCTTATTCGAAATCATTATAAAATATTTAATAATCATTTAAATGACCAAAATTAAGTTTTATCATTAAGTTTTACGTGTTTTGCTCCTTAAAAATCCTTAATAAAAAATTTTAAATGTCTATTTTCATGCCTTTTTCGGGATTTTTGTGCCTTTTCATGCTTTTTTTCAATTTTTGGTGCCTTTTTTTGCGAGCTCTAGTAATCAATGAATGAAAGATGTGAATGTTTTTGTTAATTCAGAAAGTGTCTGACCAGGCCTTACGTCCGAATTCGTTCGTGTCTTTCTCTGCACTCATCTTCTTTTGTCCACATTTTTATTTAATCGTTTATTTTCTCCAATTTGCAACAGCAATCAGTGAATAAAAATTATTTTTGCTCAATTTTTGGCTGATAATTATGTCACTATTCGTCACTATTTCAGACTTTTTGTCACTATTTCTTCACTATTTTGGGATTTTTACTCACTATTTTAGTTAACTATTTTGGGATTTTTCGTCACTAAAAGTTGCTTCCCTAATAATGACAAATGGGAGAAATCAAGTATTTATATGCACAGTTTGTAATAGTTGTATACATTTCAAGGAACTTAATAGAAAAAATTTAAGTACAATTTTAAGAATAAAAATCATCATTTATAATAGCTACAATTCCAAGTACCGAATAAAAGAAAATTAAGTACAAAACTATGAGAAAAATGATCATTCATGCTAGAATTCCAATGACATAAAAAGAAAATGAGTACAAAAATATGAAGAAAAGAAATTTCTCCATGCTCTAATTAGTAGGAAAAACACTTTCTTTTTTGTGTTTGCTTATAAAAATTGGGACTTTTATTTGCATATTTTGGGCCTTTATGCATATTTTGGATTTTTTCTGCATTTTTATGCATATTTTGCCATTTTCTGGAAAATTTGTTAACAAAAATGCAATAAAAACGGAAAATACACCCCTTCAGAAAAATACACCCCTAAGAATTGACCGAAATTTTTAAAAAACACACCACTAAGAATTGGAAAATTTTCTCAAAAATTCTTCCCCCACATTTTTTTTTTCATGACAAAATTTTTGGTTTAAAAATGTCAATATTTGTTAAGAGAATTTTATAAAAAACTGTAGCTCATTGTCAAGTGTACTAATGAAAAAAAAATTTTTTAAATTAATTTGCACCCCTAGTTTTCAAGTTTTTTTTGTGCATATTTAGTGCATATTTCACGACTTTATTTGCATATTTATGCGTATATTTTGGCAACTTTTCGTGCATATTTTTTGCAGCCCTGATGATAATAAAAAAAAAGTTCGGAAATTTCAATACGGGAGTTAATTAATAATCATAATAACAAAAAGCAAAAATAAAAAGTTTTGGAATAATTAAACTTTTATTGAAAAGCATTTTTAGCACTATAAATTGCGGAAAAGTGTCTAAACAATTCTAATTCAGCTTTTATAAAAATGCTAAATTTTGTCTTCCTACACAATTTTATAGACTCCAACGCCTTAACGAAAATTTAATTGTAATCAAATATTATTTTAGCAAAATAATTATTTATTCACTAAAAATGGAAGATCTAATTTGAGCTGGTTCAATGCTTAACATTTGATCGCTTAGCAAATCAATCGAAGAGAGTCAAATAAATAAAATTGTCGAAATCAAATATTTTATTTCATAAGAAATAAAAATAAAATTCAAATTCAAATAATTCGACTTTGCATCGCTCAAGCAATTAATTCTTACTTTTAATAGGGACATATTTTACATTGGTTTATTTTAGTAAATGTTTAAACTTTCACATCATTATATTTAATTTTTTATTCTGATGATGATTTATCCAATAAATCTTTTTTTTATTTTTTAGCACTATAAATTGCTGAAAATAGTCTAAACAATTCTAATTCAGCTATTATAAATCCATATATGCTTAAATATTTTGTCTTCATACACAATTTTATAGACTCCAACGCCTTAATTGTAATCTAATATTATTGGTAAAATATTATTTATTCACTAAAAATGAAAGAAATATTAAATATAATTGTCGAAATGAAATTTTTATATTTGATAAAAAATAAAACTCAAATTCAAATAATTCGATTTTTCATCGTTCTAGCAATTAATTCTTATTTTTAGTAGGGACGATCAGCAGTAGCTTAAAAATCAATTCAATTTTGAAATTTTAATGTTAATTTATTTTCTTTGCAATTTGTCTAAAATTAAATTGAAAACCAAGTAATAACCCGACCTTGAAACCCTAAGGTGGTTTATCTCGGAAAATGAACTCATCTGACCTAGGTAAATTTTTTAAAGAAACTTACTAAAAGTAATAATTGTTTTTGTAATTCATGAAATCAAAACAATTAACAGAAAAATACGGCACATTTTCAATAGTTTTTAAAGCAGTATGTAAAATTAAAATAATATTCATTTTTATTTTCACAAATATTTATTTATTTTCTTTGTGAATGAATCATTTACCGTTAAAATTTGGATGGAATAGCTAATGGAAAAACAAAACGGTGCTATGTCATTACTTAAAAACCATCATAATGAAAATTTTTGCTTATAACTTTGCTCTAAAAGACCAAATTTTTAATCCTTGCTATCAATTATGATGGCTTTTAAGTAACGACCCAGCACCAATAAAACTAATGAAATGTTTTTATTATTTAATCGAATTTTCCAAATTGATATTACATAAGAATAACGGGAACGTGGGGATGAAAAAACAGTGTAAAAAATCATTTTGTTGTTGTGACATAAATTAAAGCTACGGGAATCTTGACAAAAAGCTCTCGTGTTGACCCCATAAAAATTAAATTTTATGTTTAAATACAATTCTGGTATGCTGATTTAAAAAATCATTTTGTAAATTGTTTGAAGTGTTCAATACAATTTCAAATAATGACATAATTAACATTTTTGCGTCCTCGACTCATTTGTTTTCTGCTGAATTTAAGTCAAGAAAAAGCACAAAAAAAATTTACTTAAAATGAAAAGACAGTAATGAGTGTTAAAAATTGGTCTCTCTGATTTTAGCATTTTTAGCAGAATCGGCAGGGTACAAACAAAAGCCTAATGATCTTCCGAAACTGAAAAAATGTACTTAATTTGCAATCGAAACAATGATTTTTTTTTTTTGTTGCATTTTTTCGTATTTTTATTTCAAATTAGAATTGAACTCCAATATTTTTTGTGCCTACATATGTATCAGGGGTGTGACTTGTCTCAGAAAAGACGAGAGCGAGAGTTTGGCGAGAGGCGAGAGTCCCCAAAAAACGAGAGCGAGAGTTTGGCGAGAGGCGAGAGTCCCCAAAAACACGAGAGTTTGGCGAGAGGCGAGAGTCCCCAAAAAACGAGAGCGAGAGTTTGGCGAGAGGCGAGAGTCCCCAAAAACACGAGAGTTGGCGAGAGGCGAGAGACGAGAGGCGAGAGACGAGAGGCGAGAGTTGTCCCACCCCTGATATGTATGTAGTTGGAGAAAATAAACGATTAAATAAAAATGTGGACAAAAGAAGATGAGTGCAGAGAAAGACACGAACGAATTCGGACGTAAGGCCTGGTCAGACACTTTCTGAATTAACAAAAACATTCACATCTTTCATTCATTGATTACTAGAGCTCGCAAAAAAAAGGCACCAAAAATTGAAAAAAAGCATGAAAAGGCACAAAAATCCCGAAAAAGGCATGAAAAAAGACATTTAAAATTTTTATTAAGGATTTTTAAGGAGCAAAACACGTAAAACTTAATGATAAAACGTAATTTTGGTCATTAAATGATTATTAAATATTTTATAATGATTTTCGAATAAGGAAATTTTTTAAAGTAAAATTTTTTAACAAGAAAACAAAATACAATTTTTGCATCAATTTTTGAGAAAATTTTTCAATTCTTAGGGGTGTATTTCCTCGGTTTTGGAAAAAAACGCCAAAAAGGCACCAAATAGGATCTGCCGTAGAACATAAGTGGTTACTCGTCGTCCTTGTACAGGGCGGTCCTCTTTTCGAATGTTTTTCCGCTTCGTCCCGGCACCGCCAGCGTTGGTGCCGATAGGCGACGCCATGAATTTTTTTTTTTTGATTTTTAACACATTTTGGTCCAGGAATCATTTTTTCATTTCGTTCAGCTCAATTTTTGGTCGTTTTTATTATTTCAAATGAGCAATTTGTTGAAACGAAAAATGGCGGACGGCCAATCAGCAGAGGAAAATGTTGGACCCATCGAAACTGTTGGTGACCAACAGCAGCAGCAAAAAAAGGTGGGCGGGCGGGTAATACTAAAACTGCCGATTGTCCCCCCGTCCGTTTTTTTGGGTTTTTTGTAATAAAATAGTCATAAAACATTGGGGTTTTCAGAGTCGCTGTCGAATAAAAATTGAAAATATATTCGCATTTATACAGGCTGTTGCAATAATGTGACTAAAGCCGATTTGGCGCCGCCGGGGAATCTTTTAAAAATTTAGATGTGATTTGTTAGCAGATTTTCACCAAATAAATAATTAGAAAAAAAAAATTAAAAAAACTCAAGGAAGGGCGTGAACTGTAACTTGGAAAATGCACATGTGTTATATACCATTGGATAGAGAATGGTCGAGTTCTATTGTGAATTTTTAATATTACGGGCCCATAGGAAGAAATAAAAAAGTTATAAGGCCTCAAATACCAAATTTTAGGCCTAAGGGCCGATTACAAGCCTTTTTCACTTACTATTAATTCCCAACCTTTACATTTATTATTATTTTTGTTTATTTACAAAAGAAAAACTATTGTACATTTTTAAAGTATAAAAAATGATTTTTAAATTATTTAGTTAGATTATACCTTAATTAAAATTTATTTATTTTTATGTTGGATTTGAACCCGAGCTCCAAAAATAAGAATTTAACCAACTGAGCCACCAATTTTAAGTGAAAACACAGCCAAAATTTCGTATTTTGAGGCCCTATAACTTTTTTATTTCTTCCTATGGGCCCGTACTATTAAAAATTCACAATAGAAGTCGACCATTCTCTATCCAATGATATATAACACATGTGCATTTTCCGAGTTACAGTTCACGCCCTTCCCTTGTGAGACTAAAAAGGAATCGAATGAAACAAACGGTAAAAAAAATGAATTGGTTTTCTAAATAATATAAAAAAATGTTGTACCAATGTTAGAGAAAATAAACGATGATATTAGGGGTTTTGGCCCGAAGAATCCGAATCTGACATAATTTCGACCTATGTCGAACCCCGAACCCGAATTTGAGCAAAAAGTGGAAAATATTTTTGAATTTTTTTATTTTTGGTCCAAAAATGGCTTACATATTGGGAAACAAACTAAAATTGGATAATTCAGTAATAAAAAACTAAACCATTTTTGGACCAAAAATAAAAAATTTAGAAATTTGAATTTTCGACTTTTTGCTCGAATTCGGGTTCTACATAGGTCGAAATTAATGTCAGACTCGGATTCGACTTTTAAAACCCATAAAACTGGAAAATTTTTCGAAAAAGGGGGGGCGGGGGGGGTACCATCGGTACTATTTACCAAAAGGGAGACAAAAGAAAATGAATGCAGAGAAAGAGACAAACCAATTCGGACGCAAAGCATGGTCAGACACTTCCTGAAATAACAAAACAAATTCGCATCAACACGCATCTTTCTGTCACACTGATTACGAAGAAACAATTTAATTTTAGAAACTCGAAAACAGTCTTCTTCTCCAGTAAAAAATACCTTTTCACTTAGTTCCATTCCGATTTTCTTTATTGGTACCCCTTACCCCCAACAAGCCATAATCCTTGACCATCTCTGTTCGGGCCTTTTCGAATATTTTCCCATGTCATTTAACTCCGCTTCGTCCGGCACCATCGGCGGCGGTGCCGTTACCGCGTCGCCGGGAATTTTTTGAAAATTCTGAAAAGAATTGTTAACCAATTTGGCCCAGAATAATTTTTTCATTTTGTTCAGAACTCAAATTTTAGCCGATTTAAATTTTAAAATGATGAATCCGCTGAAACGAAAAATGGTGGAAGGCCAATCAAAGGAAAATGCTGTGCCAACAGAAACTGATGGTGACGAACAACAACAGCAACAAAAGGTTGGCGAACATATTGTTAAATGGTGTTTAGATTCGTTGCAATTTCAATCCGCTACCGTGGGATTTTTGTGTCTGCGCCCCACCCCTTATAGAAAAATGGTCGAATGGCGTTAATCTAAAAAAATGAAAATGAATTTAGAATCTCGCAAAAAAAAATTTAAAAAAAAACTTTTTTAGGAATTTCGTGAGAAATTTGCCCAGAAGGAAACGGAGCTGAAGGAGGCGAACAAAAAAATTAAGGTATTTCTTCATTTTACGTGACATTTGCGCCTATGTCCAAAATCGGGTTTAAATTTGAGTTTTTTCAATCCTATAGGTCATAAACAGCAATACCTGTGCAAGGGGCAGGGGTCAGAGAAGGGCCTTGCGTTCGGCAATTGACCCCGCCCCCTTAGAGGGCGGGGGGGGGGGGGGGTGTCCGAGGCCTCTTACGATGAGTGCGGGGTGTGCCTAGACACCCCTTGTACATGTATGGAACAGGGGTCCGGCGATGCAGATAGGTGCTGTCGGGAAATTTTTAATAATTGTTGAGTTTTTGCGATTTTAAGCCAATTTTTTACGAAAAATTAAGTTTTTATATGCGATAACAAGTGAAAAATTTTGAAATTTTTACAAAACGCAAAATTTCGGAGTTTTTCTGCCCCTCTCCTCTTGCGATCGACCAATTTTTTCCAGAGTATGTCGATCGCTCATTGCCCGCCGGTGTTTTCTTTTTTTCCTTTCTCTTGTGCACTTTTTCCTCTTTTTTTTTAATTTGTCTTCTTCATCCTTTTTTTCACGATCCCCCCTTGTAAATAATCAATCACTCAAAAAAAAAGAAAAGAATTTACTGCCCTTATAAACCAGGGTTCGGATCTGTTCTGATTATCAGAAATGTTCTGATTTGGAGGGCCCAAATCTGATAAAATAAAAATGTTCTGATTTGTCAGAAATGTTCTGATTTTGGGGGTAGTGACCAAATTTTGTTCTGATTTCTTAGATAAACTCATATTTTTGAAAATTTTTGGCATAATGTCACTTTTTGTCAAGAAAATATAAGATTTGTGGCAAAATTAGGTCATTTTTTACAAAAATCTGTTAACAAATCGCATTAAAAATCGCAAAATTTTTCCCGGCGGCGCCTATCGGCACCGCCGGACGCCGCTCCCCTGACCTGTCCATCCCCTAAAATTTTTTTAAAAATTGCGGCAAAAAAAGGCGTCGTTAAACGCAAGGATAAGTCGTCGCTTGGCTTTTAATTGCAAAAATTGGCCTTTTTTGGTGAAAATCTGTTAACAAATCAGTAAGAAATTACAAAAAAAAATTTCCGGCGGCGCCTATCGGCACCGCCGGACCCTCTCCCCTCGCCCATTTCCCAAATGTTTTTTTGGAAAAATGCGCCGCAAAAAAAAATTGTTAAAAATCTGATTTTTCATCACGAGTGCACTGAAATTTTCAATTTGCTAATTTCCTCACTAAAATTTTTAAAGATGATAATCGGAGGCAAAAAATATAATTTTTAATACATTTTTGATTGAAAAATTATAAAAATAACTGATTTGAAGCAATTTTGCAAAATGTTCTGATTTTCGACCCCAAAATCTGATTTTTTGGGCCTGATGTTCTGATTTGGAAAAATTATTGATCCGAACCCTGTTATAAACAGAACTATGTAGGTAAAAATGCTTGCATGGCAATCATGGAGTTTACTGGTCCCGTTTTTATTTTCTGAAAAAATGTTCGAATCCGGGTTCGGGGTTCAGAATTTATTATCATCTTGCAAAAAAAAATTTAAACCAAAATTTTTTCTTAGGTATTTCGTGGGAAATTTGCCAAAAAGGAAATGGAGCTGAAGGAGGCGAACCAATTGTGCAAGATAAAGGATCTCGAGAACGTATGTTGTTTTTAATTAAAATTTTATTCAGTTTTTTAAATTTTCTACAGAGGGCACTTCAGTCGGAATTGGAAAAACAGAAACTAATGATGGAGCGCAACGCGTTGCAGGCGAAAATTGACATGATGGAAAAGGAAAAAGAAACAAAATGAGCAGGGAAAATACGGTAGGGAATTATATAAAAATATAATAATGGAAATTATTAATTAATAAAATCCATTTAAATATTTTGCCGAGTTTAAGCATCTGTTGACCAGTTCACCAATTTGCAAAATGATCTTTTCGGACTAATCCATGACTTGAATGTGAAACAACAACAGCAGCAGGAAGAGAATTGCAAATACGGTAAAAAAAATCGTGATATTTAGAAAAAACTTCAGTAGAAAATGCGTCAGTGAAAATTTTATTGTCATAAAAACAAGTTCCTTGGGTTTTAGAGCCCACTGATCACGAATCCGGTATTCATTTCGGCCAATTCCGAACCCCGGGTCCGAATTCCAAGAAAATTTGGAAGTCCAATTTTGCGAATTTATCTATTTTGGTTCAAAAACTGTTTAAATGATCTCTTATTGCAGGATTGATGACTTTCAGTTTGTTTCCTGTATTTAAACCGGTTTTAAATTTGGAATTTCGACTTTCGCTCCGGGGTCCGGAATTCCGAACGATGTTCTACTTTTATTCTACAATAGTTAATACTGCAGAACTTTGTTTTAAAATATTTGTATATCTGACGCATTTTAACATTTTTCAGTTTCTGCTGATCAATTCAATGGAATTATCGACGAATTGAAGAAACAGCAGCAAATGGTGAATGTTTGTGAAGGGAAAAGAAGCGATTAATTGAAAATTGTTTTTTTAATTCTTTTTTATTAAGATAATAAATCGCCAAATGACAACGGACTCCAATTTGGCCAATGCCTTCCAAACAAAATTTGCCGGCTTAGAGACACTGCAAAAGAAAATGGAAAGTTTCATTGAACTTTTGAAGGAACAAACAGAAGAAATTGGTAAATGAATTAAAAAGTTTTAAACGTTAAAAATGACTTTTTCTTCAGTTTTGGCCGATGAATTGGAGCAAATTTTGGGCAGAATCGGTGAATTGGAGAAAAAGCAGCAGAATGAGCAAGGGACTTCATCAACCACAGAAGAAAACGGTGGGCAAATTAAGGAATTGATCTGAGTAAATAAATTTTATGACTGCTATGGGAGATATTATAAAGAAACATTTCGTCTACTAACCCCAAAACCGGACATTTCGCCTATTGTTAAAATTTTATAAAGCGACATTTTATAAAAGAAAAAATTTAAGTCTGAAAGGATATGTCGAAATACTTTACAAATTTTATTTGTTGTTAGTAGGCGAAAAGTCCGTTTTTGCCTTAGTAGACGAAATTTCATGTAGCTGAATATGATAATAGGGATGTGGCAAAGGCTTAATATTTTGCCCATTTCTTTATTATACGGTGAAAAAATCGTTAATTATTTAAGGCGACAGTAACCCACCAAATGATTACTGTTGGGATGTCAATGCGTGTAGCAAAGACATCGAAATCACCGGTGAAAAATGTCTGTCAGTCCATTCCAAAGGAATTGAAAATGGTAAATTTTTATTAATAAAATAATCTTAATAATTTACTTTATTAAAGGTTGCCGTTCGGTCTTCGCAAAACATTCGTTTTCGCTGAACAATTATTGCTCCGGCATTTTTTACTATGAAATTACAGCCAAAAAAATTAATCGGTAAAATTTTTTTCAATTTATTTTGCTCGAAAATACTTTCTAAATCATTATTTTTTAATAAGAGATTCATTTTTCTCTGCACTTCTATTTATTGATTAATCTCTCCTTTTTTGGGATTGTTTAGGCAAAAGCAGACTTAATTCATCGAATTATTTAATATTTTCCAGTGGCTTTAATTTTGGGTTTGCCGTTAAACATTATCCTCAAATGTTGGACGAAATAATTTATCGATCGGGCACTTTTGCATATTCGAGCTATGGCAATTTTTGCATTAACGGAAAATGGAAAAATCGAACTTCGGAGTACTCTTATCGTGCTGGTGACGTCGTCGGCTTCGGTGTTAATTTGGCCACTCGACAGATAATTTTCACCAAAAATGGACAACTTTTGGGTATTTAAAATTCCATTTTTACGTTTTTATTGGCTAATTATTTTCAGATACGACCAATTATTTCATTTCTCAGTGTTTTTCTGCTGCTTCTCCATTGATTCCATTCGTTTCTTTGTATTCCTTTGGTGACAAAATTGAAGCGAATTTTGAGCCGAATTTTAAATTCGAAACGGACATTTAAATTCCAATCATTTTGTTTTCCGATCATTTATTTTTGCATGAATTTGCTTATAAAATGCGATTTGTTCGTTGTTGCATCTGTCGAAAGCTTAACAGTTGAGAAGTTTTCCTAAGCTATTGATTTGCGATTAGACAATTATCAAAAAAGTTATTCATTAAATTGCAAAAAAAAAGTAGAAATTTGAAGGTTTTCCTTAATAAATTTTTTGCTTTCAATAAGAGTAAATTTTACCTGAATTTGAAGACGACTCGCCAAGTTTTTTTGGCACTGCCAGTGCCACTGCCATTTGTGCATTCATAGCAAAGCCAAAAATGGCAATAAAAATGGGTAAAAAATTAGGAGTGAGTCAACTTTCTGTTGAGATTATAAAGTGATATGTATCAGGGATGGCATTCCGAGGCCCCAAAAATTTTCGGAAATCGGAATTCCGGGGGTCCAAAATTTTTCGGAAGTCGGAAATTGGAATTCCGACCCCAAAAACGTCGGAAATTTCTCAAAAAATATAAAATATAATAAAAAAATTTTTAATTATTAACCAAGTAAAAGCTGGTTCAAAATTTTTTTTATCTATTTAAATAAATATTTGCCTTAAAAAATTATTCAATGATTTTCATCAAAATTTTAACTTTTTTTTGCGGCGCGTTTTTTCAAAAGTTTTGAAAACACGGCGGGCGAGGTCCGGCGGTGCCGATAGGCGCCGCCGGGGAAAATTTTATAATTTTAATCAAATTGTTAACAAATCTTGTCCAAAAAGACTGAATTTAGCGATTTTGAGGCAAAATTTTCTCAAGAAAAATATGATTTTTAGGGTGCGGCGGTGCCGATAGGCGCCGCCGGGAAATTTTTGAAAATTTCAATGCCTTTTATAACCAAAATTGTAAAAAATTGTTAATTTTTTGAAAAAAAAATTTAAAAAAATTTCCGAAAATTTCCGACTTTTTTATCAAAAATTTCGGAAACCGGAAGTCGGAATTCCGACGTCCAAAATTTTTTCGGAAATCGGAAATCGGAATTCCGAACCCAAAAATGTCGAAAATCGGAAGTCGGAAATCGGAATTCCGTGCCATCCCTGATATGTATCTCTGATAAAAATTTAATTAATTTTAATTTTAATTGTAAGCAAAAAAGATTCGCTTAAATTTGCAAGAAAAGTTCAATTTAATTTAAAAATTAATTGCTTTTTTAAATGAATTAAAGTTGGCCCATGCTTTACTTTACAATTTTTTAAATTATATTAAAAAATGAGAGAATAAAAATAATATAATATATGGCATGTCAATGAAATGAAAGTATTAGAAAAGCTATTTGAATAAAAGAATGGCCAAAATCAATTAATTTTGCTGGTTTTTGTTGAACCCAAATGCAAAATGCGTCCGTATACGAAGCTCGTTTTTAAAATATTTCATGATTTTCTATAATAGCATTAAATAAATTTTGTATGAATATTTTACGCATTTTATTATAATCTCTTTTTTGAATTTTTTTTTACAAAATTCCTACTAACTAAATTTTGCTTTGGATTTTATAAATATTTGTAAATGCTTTCTTCAAATCAGCATTTATATCATTAGGGTTTAAATTGGATGTTCTGATTTTTCAGATTTGTCCCGAATTGGAGACATAATCTGAAAAGGTCAATACGTTAGTTTTTGTTTTCTTTGCATTTTTTGCATGAATTTGCTTATAAAATCTATTTGTTCATTGCTGCATCTTCTGCCAAGTTTCCACTGCTTCCATTATTTCTATAAAGGCTAATGCGTTTATTTCAAAACATATATATATATATATATATTATAAAATGTTTTTAATTTCTTTTATACATTTTGGTTCTATGAAATGGCCTTTCGTAAATCCGTCAAGGCGTTGTTATAAAAATAAAAAGTTTAATAAGCAGTGTCCTTTTTGCATGGATAAAAAACGACAAACATGGGCATAAAATTTGGACTAAAAAACATCGAAATATGAACAAAAAAAATGATAATTGGCAAATCATATTAAAAATGTCAAACATGGCTTTAAATTCCAAAAAGTACTAAAAATGAGCAAAATGGAAATCAATATTTTGATAAACTAAAATTAAATTTTTGCTTTGCTTCATTTCTCACTTGCGTGATCCAGTGGGTTCGTTCTGTTCCTTATTTTTCGTTGGATCAGTTCCCCTCCAACTATTTGTTTTAAGAATCAAATTTACATACATATATTAGCATATTTTGAAAATCATGTCTAAATGTAAATCTTTTAATAAATCGGGCCAAAATTTGCACTTTTCAACAGATGACGCCTAAAACGCCCAATTTGTTCAAAATCGAAAACTTTTCATTTTAATTGACAAATTTGCTGGTAAAATTTTGAGATGACTAAATTTCGATTTAATTTATTTTATATTAAAAATCATTAAAAAATAATTTATTGTATAATTGAAGAACAAAATCATAAAAAAGCAAAAAAGAACAAATGGTCAGTTTTAGTGAATATTTCTTCTTCCTCAGAGAGTTGCCAAATCGAATTTAAAATTGGGCCCAAAGTTTGCCTCAATTTTGTCACCAAATCTCAGCAAAGAAACGTATGGGAACAAATCATCAGCAAAAGATGGAGTAATGAGAAAATCGGCGGAGGTATCTGTGAAAAAAATAAATGAATAGATTAGAGGAACACACCAATAGTTAAGGGATTTTCGACAATTAAACATGAAAATTAATTAACATAAAATAAAATTATTTTAAAAAATTATTATTATTATATATTTGTCAACCCAAACGTCGTCCGTTCTTCGTGAAAATGACTTGCCGAGTGGCCAAATTAACATCAATTCCTACGATATCACCAAAACGATAGGAATATTTGGCGGACTTTCTTCCATTTCCTTTTCCGTTAATCACAAACTCTCCATCATTATCATATGCGCATAAGTGCCCTTTCGCATTCGAATTGTTCCATCCAGTTCTGTCTGCAGAAAATAATAATAAAGAAATAACAATTATTGTAATTTATTTTTTTATATTTTTGCTAAATTAAATATTCAAATTTAAAAATCTCTTACTTACCCTTTCTTATTTTTTGCGGAAATTTCATAGTAAAAATGTCGGATGAGTCATTGTTCAGCAAAATCGAATGTTTTGCGAAGACAGAACGCCAAAGCCATAATCATTTTGATAAGAAATATATAAGTTAATTAAGAAAAACAAGAAAAACTACCAAGAATATTTCCGTTGTAATGGACTGTCAGTGTCAGACTTTTGTCGCCAATAATTTCGAGATTCTTATAACAGGCATTGACATCCCAAAAATTTTGTCGGAAAATTAAAAACACCTTAAGATAAAAAATTATTAGAATAAAATTGATTAAATTTGAAATTTTCTTATTTTCCCCTAATTCACCTTTCTCTTCTGCTTCTCTCCTTTATCCATTTCGCTTATTTTTTCCAAAATTTTCTTCTGATCATTTTGTAATTGTGAGAATTGGTCCGAAGTAGCTTAAATAGTTTTTAGATAAATTTATTTAATATAAAATTTATATAATAAATATCCTCTACAAATAGTTTAATAAGTGATAATTTATTCTTCATTAAAATTCCCTCGCCTTTGGTCGTGTTTTCGCGCTGTTTCTCCAATGCACTGATTTTTTCCGAAATTTTTGATAATTCATCCACAGTAACTTAAAACCAAAATTTTAAATATTAAATGGAATGTATATATTAGAGCTCGACATTTTGAAAAAAGCCTGGACCTGGACTGGATTCCATGTTGGACCTGGAGCTTGATTTCCTGGATAAAAATCCAGGTCCAGGAAAAATCCAGGCTCCTCGAGACTTGGATCCCGGCCTGGACCTGGATTTTTTAAAACTCATTTTAAAAATCCAAAAAATGTTTGAAAAAATCAATTTTTTGCTTATAAACATCTAAAAATATCTAATTAGTAATTACCTAATAATAATAATGTGTTTTTAAATTTATTTATCTTTTTTTGAAAACTTAAAAAAACACCGGTCACTTGAAATTATAAATTCTAAAATTTTGTCAAGGAAAATCCAGGTTTTTTTCGTGTTTTGCCTGGACTTTTTTTTCATATTAGACCTGGACCTGGATTTCCTGGACAAAAATCCAAGAAAATCCAGGTCCAGGAAAAACCCAGGTTGCCGAAAAATAGCCTGGACCTGGATCCAGGTCCAGATCGAGCTCTAATATATATAATTTGACAAATTTATTTAAGATTAATTAAGGAACCGGAATTGATGAAAGAAAAGTCATTAAAATTTAAAATTTTGTACGACACTCCATTAGCGTATTTTCTCAAATTATATGCCGTCTCCATTAATCTACCCATCTTCAATTTTTGGACGATTATTAGGAATTTTGACCATATTTTAGCAGATTTCATTTAAAAAATATCCTAATTTTGTGGATTTTCGGAAAAAATTGGTAATTTTCTGGTTTTTATGAAAAATTTAACGTTTTTTTGGAAAGTTTGGGTGAGATTTTCGTCTTGATGTTCTATTAAAAACCTAAATTCAAATTAAATGATTGTCAAAAATGGTGCTAGGCCGTTTCTAAATTCCGCCACTATCGGCGTTTCTTAATTATTGGAAATTCTGAGTCCTTCGATGCCGATAGCTTATTTTCTTTTAAATTTTCAGGTAAAACATAAAATTTAAAATTGGAGCGAATGGAAGAGCAAACGAAGTCATGGGCGGAACCTCTGCTGGTGTGTTAGGATAATGATCGGAAACGATTAACTGTGAATTGAAACTTTTTAATTCAGAAATGAATCCCTCGGAAAAGGGCGGACAAAAATTTTATTATTTCAGGAACTGCGTAAAAAATTTGCCAAAATGGGAAAGCGGGAAACAAAACATTTGAGCAAGATAAAGGCACGTGAGACGAGAAAGGTGAATTAAGCGAAACAAAAAATCATTAAAATTCATTTTTAGAGAAGTAAACGCTCTTATAAAAATTTTTCAAAACTTAAATTAAAGTAATTTAAAAGCAATTTTAAATTACAAAAAACGAAGAAGATTTACGTTAAAAAACCAATTTTATTTATTTTTCAGCGATGCCACCTTCGGATTCGCCGTCAAACCGGAACAAATAAGGCTTGGGAATCTATTTATTGTAAAGGCACTTATGTCTATGACAGCAACGGATGCTACAAGGGCACTTATGCATATGAAAGTTTCAATTTTCCAGTACAGAAAATAATTGACGAATATTCTTACGGTGTTGGCGATACCGTGGGAATTGGCTTTAATTCGGCCTCTCGACGGATTTTTTCACCAAAAATGGACAACTTTTGGGTAAAAATTAGTTTTAATTAATGGAAAACATTTTTAATTTTTTTTTTTTATACATTTGAAATCAAATATTTTTTGTTATTTTGCAGGTCCTTCCGGTTTCTTTGTTGCTCCATCTTTTGTTGGTCAATTGTTCCCATTCGTTTCTTTGGATCACTCTGGTGACAAAATTGAGGTGAACTTTGGACTTAATTTCCAATTCGATTTGACCACGCACTAAAGAAATTTTACAAAATCTGATCATTTATTACTTTTTGTATTCTTATTTACTCTTTATTTGGTTTGCAGACATATGCAAAAAATTTCTATGAAAAAATTTTCGAAAGAATTCCTGCTTTTTCTGCAGCTTCTCCAATTCATCATCTTTTCCAAGTTTGTCTTCTTCTCCTTCTGGTTACTTTGCATCATTTTAATTTGACTGATCTAAGCTTACAAAAAAGTTTTGCAATTTTTGGAACGATTCCTTTGATATATTAAAAAAATTTCTGGAAATAACTCAAAATGTTTAAAAAATGTTGAAGATTTGGTCCGAATATTTATTCAGTCTC
>SIJG01000155.1:151285-248923 GCA_023374025.1 Heterodera schachtii
GTGATTCCACTATTATATGTCCAAAAAAAAACAAAAATATGTGCTAAAAACTCCAAAAAAGGGTGCTTAAAACTTGCTCTGATTGAAAAGAAAAGATGTAAAATTGCTATTTTTGAGCTTTTCACACGATACATATGCGCAAAAAATATGTACAAAAATTGAGTTTGTAATAGATTTAAGTGTATGTATCAGTTTAAAAATTCAAAAGAGTCGGGACAACACTAATAAAAAAAAACGAAAAAATAATTAAACATAAATTTAAAAAGGCAAAAAGAGATAATTCAAGAAATAAAAAATTCTTCATTACATTAAAATTCTTACGAAAATACTTAGTAATATTAAATATGAAAGAAAAACAAAGAATTTCAAAATTTAAAAAAAAATATTTTCCGAACCAAAATAAAAGCATTTTTATTCAAAAAATCAACTCTTTATGACATATTTATTTCACTAGCAATTTTTTATGGATTTTAAAAAATTTACTAAAAATTCTCCAAACTTGACAATTTTTGGTCCAAATTTGTTAACATATCTCACCAAAAACTTCAAATTTTCTTAGCGGCATCTCTGGTCTTTTAGGCCACAAAAATGGAAGAATTTTTTTTATAGCTACAGAAATTTAATGGTTTAAAAATCAAAAAGTCTTAAGCTATTAAATCGAAGTAAATAAAATATTTTTTAATCGTGCCTGTGTAAAATCGCGATAATTCGGTTAAAAAAAATCAAAACTCATAATTTACGTTGAATGGAGACATAATTAATAATGCAAAAATGATAGAGGTAATCTTTTACACTAATAAGATGGTGTCAAAAATATATAAAATCATTTAAATAGCTAAACATCGATTAAATTTGAAATTTTTAAGTTAAATACCTCCATCTAAAATATTTAATTTAATTTAATATAATTTCGACCTGATATGAATTGATAAATTTAATATTGTAATACCAAAAATTGTTTAAATTACTATTTAAAAGAATAAAATAATGTTATAAATATAGCACTAATAATTTTAATTCGGGTGGAGAGGTGATATTCAAATTAATTGTTTTTTTCAAAAAAAGTTTCTAAGATATTTGGGTTGATTTCAGGTTCAATTAATAAAATAAGAAATATGCGTTCTTTAAAAAATTTATAATATAAAAATTTCAAACAAAATTTAAAATAATCAAAATTATTTTACTAAATGTAAAAAATTGAGCTACAAATAAATGCCAATTTATTACAAATGTTTCAAAAAAATATATATAAAACGAAATTTCGACATGATTGCCACAGCACAAAATTGGACACCAGTACGCAGCAAGATAAAGATTTTATATTAAAACTTGGAATTTACTTGAATCATTCTATTATATTTATCGAACCAAAAAATATCAAAATTATTTCTTTAATAATTAATAAATTTACGAAAAGAATTAATTTGATACTTTGACTAGATCCCAACGACATTTCCTCATAATTCACTGCACACAGAAGAGGGAAGAACGCAGTATAAATGATTTTTTAAATTGTTTTAATTGTATTTATTCCAACAAATAAAAATATATAATTGATTTAAAATAATTAAAAAAAATTTTCATTGAAAGCATTTTGAGAAAAATCTTTGTATTACAATTTATAAACTAATTGTTTATTAATTTATAAACTTAATAAAGAAAATTTTACAAAAATTTTACCAATAATGATATATTTTTGAGAGCAATTTAAGTGGTGAAGGGAACATTTTTTTAATTATAATAAGAACGAGAAAATAAATAATAAAATAAATTGTAACAAAGTTTGAATGATTCTATCAATAAAGAAAATTATTTAATATACAAGAAAAATATCATCATCTAAAATAATTTTTTAATAAAAACTAAATTTGACTTGGAGTTATTCAGCATAAAATTTTAATTATCTTATAATTTATATTTTTATATAAATGATCATTCATGATAAGTCTCGTACAGAAGGACGCACAAAGTTGACGTTTGATTTAAACCACTCAAAACCAAATATTCAACTATTTTCAAATTTTATATTATGAGTAAAATTATTTCTATTATATAATTTTAATAATTAACTATTTTTTAGAAGGTCGACATAATTAAATGCGTTTATTTATCAAATAGTTCATTAAGTAGTTATTTTAAAATTAATTTTGAGTTTACTTTATCAATTGTAGCCTTTCAAGGAATTTTTTCTATATTTTTTTCTGAACATTTATTTATTAGAATCTTATTCAGAAATTGTATTTTGTAATATAGTCATTGTTTTTTGTAATTTTATTTTTGCGTTTATATTTGAGGCAAAAAAATAGGGAATAATTTGAACCAAAAAAAAAAGATTTAATTTTTATCTACGTCCACAGAGTGAAAACTAACTTCACTTTAAAATAATAAGTAATTTGCTATAAATTAAAAATCATAATAATTTTCTTTCTCTGCTTCCTCTATTTTTTAAAATCAGAGCACAATTATTTTGGATAAATGGTCAGTAATTTAATTATTGCCTTTGCATAGAGTTCCCAAGTTTCTTGATTTTTCAGATTGTCCTGAATTTTGAGTGAGGCCTCCGATAAAAGTATAAAAAGAGAGACAAGTTGTAACAAAATTCATAAAAAAATTTCAAAAAATTTTCCCGGCGGTGCCTAACGGCACCACGGGAATTCGGGCTAACTTAATTTTCTAAATTCTATTATATTTATTAAATTTTTTACTACTCATGTAATAATTATTAAAAATTTTCATTTTTAATTCCATCCTCTTCTCGATTCCATTTCTTCTTTATTTTTTCTTACCTGGGATATATTTTAAAAATAGTTTTTATATATAATTAATAGTTTATCCATTTTACCTTTTTTCGTTTGTTTATTTGGTGCAAAGTCGTTTTTAAAAACTGCAAAATTATCAAAATAAAAAAAAATAGAGGACTTGAAAATATAAAAAAGAACATTTAATATTATTGCTTCTGAAAAAAGTTCTAAAAATTGAACAGGCTTTTAGGTTTGAGCCCGAATGGTTTTTATATATTTATATTAGATAAGAAAATTTTGTGAAAAAAATTTTGTTTTTATTTGTTTGGTTATATAAAAAATTAGAATGTAATATATTTTAATAATTGTTACTTTTCTTCATTTATTGCTTATTCATTTTGTTATAATTATTTTCTTTAGCAGAAATATAATCAATTTTTGAAATGTTTTGCTAAATAAGATGTTCATAAAATATTCAAATTAAGTTTTTTTAACTTTAGCTCATTTTTTAATAAATTGTATAATATTCATTATTTTTTCATTTAATTTATTTAATAAAAACATTTTAATTAGAAAAAATCGTTTCAAATTTTCATTTCGTCAACTGGAACCTCTCTCTAGCAAACTTTTCGTTAAAAATGGAACGAAAAATCTGATAGGAAATAATAATTTGAAAAAACTACCTACTGAAACAAGCCGAAAATCAGGAAAATTCAATGAAAATTAATAAAGAAATAATGAATTTCTTGTTTTATTTTAAAATCCTTATTTTTTTAATAGGCTTTCATATTACTTTTAATATTTTACTTAATTATAATGTTTACTAAAATTTTTTATTATTTTAAAATATCATTTTTTCACACTGAATATGATTTATTAAAATATCCCCAAATTTTATTTGTGATATTATTTTGAGCTCATATAAATTTTTTTATTATTTGTAATAATTAGTGTTGCATTTATGATTATTTTATAATGTTTTTTCTTCAATCTTTCTTATCAGAATTAAAAATATATGAATTTTATTTATAAAACGTGCACTTCTTGGTTGAACGACCATTTGGAATACAGTTTCAATTTTAATTGCTGTGAAGTTCGTATGAAATTGAATTTTTTAATTTTGCATAATGATAATCGTTGAGCTTTTTAGTTAAATTGAAACAAAAAGTTTGGTTTTAATTTTGAATTTCATTTGAATAAAAATTAAGCTTTTTATTCATTTTAAATCAATTATTTTATTTATTCGATTAATATTAATTTGTTTATTTAAAAAAGAAATCATTCGGTTTGTGGAAACTTTAAACATTTAATTTTTTACACTATAATTTTATCTTGCTAAATTCTATATTTTTTACTTGTTTTAATGTTTTTAATGGCTTATACCATTTTGAATATTTTATTATATTCAGGTATTACTAAATTTTTAAGTCCTCTTGCGTACGCGTTTGTTGGTAATGATCACATTCGTTGTTTTGCAACATGATATTATTCTTTGATTGCGTATTTTTTCGTTCAATTAATTTTTATTTAATATTTTAAATGCAGAATTAATTTTATAAAATAATAGGTGCAATTCCGCGGGTTATTGCGCCAGTTATTTCTTTCGTTGATTTTTTGATAATCTTTTTTTTTTATCCTTTTTAAAAATATTTTTTATTTTTATACCTTTTTTATTTTTTTTATAATTTTTTGCTTTTTATCTCTAAGGTTTTGAAATGTTTAATTAAATTTATAATCATTAATAATTTTTTATCAATAATAATTATTTTTTTATTAAAACTTAAAATTAAATTATTGTTTACCTATTATAATTTTTAAATTTCTATATTATTTCTTGATATAAAAAGGTCTAATTATGATAATGGCTTTAATGGGCTCTTGATTTTTTATTTCTTTGCTTTCTTTCGTATCAGATCATGATGTTTCTTTTTTATTAATGAGCTTTTAAATCCGATGACTCGCATTAAAATTAATTTTAAAATTGTTCTATTTATGCAAAATATCCATTCAATTGTTTATATTACAGCAGCTTTCTCTGTTCTCATATTTGAAGTCTCAAAAATAACATTAAAATTGAATTATGTTTTTATTTTGGATTGAGTTTTATTTTAACTTTTTTAAACCAAAACAATAATAAAATAAAATTAATTAAAATCATTAAGTAATAATGTTTTTTCTTGACTTAAAAATTTTTTTTCTAAATTTTAGCTTTTTCCTTTCTTTTATTTTTACCTACGCTAATTATAAAATATATGAATTTTATTTTTGTAAATTTCGTTTTAATTGATGTGAATTTCTTTTAAATTTTGAATTTTTTAAATTAGCATAATAATAATTTTTATAATTTTAATTGTTCATTATTAAAATGAATAAATTATTAAAAAATATTTTTTATATATAAAGTATTATAAGGAATGGTTTTCATTTAAATAATTTAAAGAAAAATTTGTTTTATTTATTCATTTTAAATCAATTATTTTATTTAGTCGATTTAATACAAATTTGATTATTTAAACATCTTTATCCTGCGTTCTGCTTAAACCTCGTTGGATTATGAACATTCCATTGTTTTTGCGCTAGAATAAATAGTATTGCCTCAAATATAATTTTAAATGTTAGTTAATAAATTTATATTTTATACTATTTATATATGTCATCTTTTATATTTATTTTGAAAATTATAAATCTTCTTATATAAATACGAAAAAAAATATTTTCTTTCTGAGGACCACGATCTTTGATTTGCTTTTTGATATTTGTTATAATTGGGTGCAAATCTTTTATGTTAGAAATTATTATTTCATAATTCATTTGAACCTTCTTATCTTTTAGGACAAAACATTTTAAATTTTTACAATTTTATTTATCCATATATTTAATTTTATCGGAGTTGGTTTAATTGAATTACTTCTCTCATAATTCTGGGGAATTCTCCTCTATTTTTTAAATGCATTGAAATTGCTTCTTAATTGTATTAACATATTTATTATATTAGTTTCTATACCTATTTAATAACTTATCTTTCATTTTCAAACAATCGGAATTAATTTATTCATTTTTTATTAAAATTTTTATTTGAAGTTTTGATAATTTTAAAAACGATATAGTAATAATTGAGAATTGAAAGCGTATTTTTCAAATAAATTTAAAACAATTATTCTACAGAACATAATAAATTTTCTATAGTAGCATGTTTACTTTGGTTTTATGTTCACTTTTTATTACTACGCATTCGAATTAACTTCAATTTTTAATTATACCAAATATTAATTGTAAATTTACTATTCATTTCAAAAAATATTTTAATATCTATTTAATCAATCGCACGTTTGAGTCATTAGGAATCGGGTGTTTGTTTATAAATGCATTTTTGATCTTAGCAACTTTAATTAATTTTTTAGCCATTTAATTTTTACTGCTTTTGAAATATATGGACGAAAAAAATCGCAAAATATGGACGAAAACGCTTAAATATGGACAAAAAATAAGAAAATAAGGACAAAAAGTTTCTGAAAATTGGAAAGAATTTTTGACAAATTCATATAACCAAAAAAAAATTTTGCATGAAATCTTTAATACATGAAGTAAATAATTGATATTTTGAGGCCTCCTATTTATTCTTTACGGAAGATTGTACTTATTTAGAACAATGCAAAACTTTGTAAATTTTTGCAAAAAAATTAATTTTTATTGCTGATGAAAATTTTTTTTTTTCAATTTTTGGTAATTTAGCAAAAATTTTCGGTTAGGGTTATTTTCCAAAAATTTCCAAAATTTTCCATCTTTATGGGTGCATTTTTCGTTTTTTTTTTGTGAATGTGCCGTACTATGAATGTAAAATATGGAAATACTATTTACGTGCTTTTTAGGCCAAAATAAGTGAGCAAAAAAATATGGAAATTCATAAAATCCGGTCCCTATTTATTAAAAATAAAATAATTTTCATATTTTTACTTATATTTTAAGATCATCTTCTTTGGATATTTATTTAATGCATTCATTTATGAGTTTCTTGGATAAATTTTGTGCCTTCATTTCAATTTTTTTATTTTATTTAATTTATAAATTATGTTGAATTCCTTCCAAATTATAATTTTTATTCGGATGAATTTTCTTAACATATTTTTATTTAATTTTTTAAAACAAAATTACTTATAAATATATTTTGTTTGTGATAATTTGCATTATTTTTTTTAATTTTATAAATTATGCTTAACTCATAATTCATTTTTTAGTCGGGCTTTATTGTTATTATAATGTTTTTTAATTGTAATTTTTGTATTTGTTGCTAGGCTTTTTCTTGCATTTAATAGTAAATCATTTATTTGCATTTGTAAATTTCACCTTCCTTTTTCGAAGGATATGTGTTTATATTTAATTGATTGTTTTTTAATTCATTAATTTTTGTTTTAATTATTAAAAATGTATTGATTATATTATATTTTTTCTAATTTTAAATCCATTGCATCCGATTAAATTTTTGTGGCTGACAACGAATTTTTTATTTTGCTTTTATTGAATTTAATTGAATTTCCGTCGCTTTTGTTTTATCTTTTTATTAAATTCTTTTATAATATTTTCTTTTATTATTAAAGATTAAAATAAATTGTTATTAATTTTTATGTTAAATATAATTTTTTTATCATCATTAACTTTTTCTTCCTTTTTTCAAAATTCTCGTCCATTCTCCTCATTTTCGTTCGGGTACGGATGGATGAATACAATTAGTATAATGATTTTGACAATCAGTACATTATGTTTTTCTCTTTTCTTAGTAGATTATATTTATTGAACTATGATTTGATTCATGGAAATATAAAAAATAATTTCTTTTTATAATTTTTTTTTATATTAAGTTTAACTTAAATATGATTTATTTAATTGTATCTTTTAATTCTCGTCCACTCGCCTTTTTTTGATCGACGTTGGGTGAATTGAATAATGATATTTTTATGTTTTCATAATAAATTATTATTACTGAATTTGATTTGTTTCATTAAAAAATAAAAAAATATTATTTTTAAATTTCTTTCGATTAATGTTTATTTTTAATTTTTTTCATTTTAAATTTATATATATTTATTGATTCGTATTTTGTGGGTTTTAAATAATATTGTCAATTATGGAATCTTTTTATTATTTCGAAAATTGATAATTTGGCACACGCTTCTTTGGAAATTGTTTTTTTGCAATTAATTTTTCTTTTTCTCAATTAAATTTTAATTTTTTTAAATATTTTCTATGATTAATGGTTTGGATCTTATTCAAGTTTTAAAACTTAATAAAAATATTTTAATTATGTTCCATTCATTTATTCCCTTTTTAAAGGATTCGTTCTGATGAATCATTTATTTTTGATTATAATTATTTTGTTTATATTTTATCTAACTGTTGTAGACTCTTCTTGCTTCTTTATTAAGGAGTTTTTTGATTTTAATAAATTTTTAAATAAGACATATGTATATTTTTATTTATGTTTTAAATTTTTCGTCATTTGAATTATTCTAATTTGGTTGGAAAGGTTTTCAATTAAATTAAATAGTTAGACATTATTTTTTAAATTATGAACAGATATTGTACTTTTTATATTGATAAAAAAAGCCATTTGTAATTTTCGGTCTTTTTTAGTTTTTAACAATTCATTAATTGATTTTTAAAATAATATTTTACTTTTTGATTTAATCTTTTATTTTCAAATATATTAATTTATTATTCTTTTAATTAAATTTCTCGTTATTTGTCTTTTTTCTATTCCTGAATCGCAAATGTTGCGATGGATTAATTTTTGATTAGTTTTCCTTTTTTAATTTGCGTTTCCTTTAGAATTTTTATAAATAAATAAATAGAAAAATATACTTGATAAATTTATTTTTTTCTCACTAAATCTGAAAAAAGGAAATTCGATAATTCATTTTTCGTTAGATTTTATTGTCATTTAAACTGGTTATTATTTGTAATTTTTATTTTTTTAACTTTTTTTCGTATCAACTTTACACCGTCTTTTTGTTTAATTTTTTTATGTTTATTTTTCTCCTTTTTCCGAGTAAAAATGTTCAGATTTTTATTATACTGTATAAATCAAATAATGTTTTTTTGAAATTATGAATGTTTATTAATTTAATAATTTATTTATATTTATATATTTTCAATCAATTCTAAACTATAAAATAATTTATTTCCTTGGTTTCTCTGAAAAAGTTGTACCAGTCAATGATTTCTGCGTTCTGCATGTTCATAAATCGAAATGATAAGTAATAATGCAATAATTTATTGAGTTTATTACAGTTAAATGATTAATTTTACTCTCTTTGGGTAATAATTTTTTTACCATTTTTATTTATTTGTTTAATCAATTTTTATGTATGCTGATGTTTTTTACATTCTGATCAGATGCTTGTGGTCGTTTTTACAATTTGTATTTACTTTTTTTTTCGCATTTGATGTCGTCTTTTGAACCTGTAGATTTAGGTAGTTTCTTACGGTAGTTTTTTTTTTTTGTGTTTTACAGTTAAGGGGGTTGTAAAGAGAATTCGCAATCCTTTTTTTGCCGGACTTTATTAAATTTAAATTAAATAATTATTTTAAATCTACAATATGAATTTTTTCTTATTTTTCTTAATATAATATAATCGTTATTCTATTTTTAAGTGTATAAAAAATAGGTACTAAATTATTAAAAATGATTTTCTACAATTAATATTTTTAATAAAATTCTTAATTTAAAAGATACTGATGAGTAGGGAAGAAGGCAAAAAAGTTTTATTTTTTATTAAAGAAAAATTCTTAATTTTTGTGCATTGAAAACATAAATAAAATTTTATTGTAAAGTCAGTGTTTGAAAAAATGTTAGCGAATTGTCGTTTTTATTCTAAGTGGTGGGCGTCGCATTGTTTGGGTAAATTTGCCAGCAAACAAATTGAATGGCACGGCAAAAATGGAGGGAATGAACATTTTGGTTAATTTGCCAATTCCCATTTTGTTGTCAATAATGCTAATATTTTTTAAAAAATTAAAAAATAGCAAAAAAAAAAAAACAAAAGATTAAAAAATATTATTTGAATTTAAATAAAATCAATTATTTTTTGCAGTAAATAAAAATAATGGCGAAAATATGAAGGAAATTAATTTGCAATTTAAATTATTGATTGAAAAAAATTTAACTCAAAAGTAATAAAATTTTTATATATTTAGTAAAAATAGAAATATATGGGGAACCAATGTTTAACCGCCAGCCTTAATCATTATCTAAGTATTAATAGTCTATTACGAATACACATCAAAATATGATGAAAATGTTTATTGAATAAATTCAAATGATTTTTTCCATTATTTTAACTATTAATAATTTTTTAAAATAATTGCAATTAATATTAATAATTATAATTAGAAACAGAATGGAGCAAAATAGTAAAAAATGAAAAAAGGCCAGCAATTATTGAATTTTGTAAAAAAATGAACGACACTATAAAAGTTAACCATTTTCTTTTAAATTCAAAGAATTCGAATGACAACATTCATTAGAATATTTTTGTTTGATTAACTGCTGAGAGTATAAGATCTGCCCCAATTGTATCCCTAAACAATAGATTATTGTATTTTTAATGGAGATCCTAATATTTATTTTTTATTTATATTTTTTCTTTTTTCATTTGAAAATCATTAAATTTTAAGTATCTCTTTTATCTCATGTTTTCGAACTGGCTTCCGTTTCTCTGGCTTTTTTCGTACATTAATATGCTTAAGTTAAGTGTAATAATAAGATCATTTTATTTGGGTATTATTTTTTGTTTTTGTTTAAGCTCATCAGAATTTATTATTTGTCTCTTAATTAGAAAAATAAATAATTAATTTATTTTTATATGATTTGGGCTGTTTAATTTTTAATTTGAATAACAATTATTTTTAGCTAATTATGAATTTAAAATAAAATATGAATTTAAAATTTATGATAATTTTATTTTTAATTTTTATTTTGTTCACTTGTTATTTATTTATGTTCACTTTTATCAATGTAATAAACTTATCAATGCATTAATTATCCCAATTTTTTTAATATTTATTTCTTATTTATATTTGAAAATAATATTTGCCACTTTATAATTATATCATTTATTTATTTTTCGTGCACATAAGTTGATTGGATCACCAGTATTTATATATAATTTTTTCCTCAAATTTGTTGTAATAAATTTTTTTTTCGTTAGCATTGTATTTCATATATTGCTCTGTACTCTCACGACTTATGGATGAAGTAATGAAAATGGGAAAGGAAGTATATTATTGCCTCATAGAGAATTTGTTTATTTTTTTTGTAAGAAATTTTATTTTAATTGAATTTAAATTTATCTTTATTAAATTTGATATGGTGATTAATAATTTACTATTTTTTTTCTTTTCTCGGCGAGCGAATGATTCGATAATTCAAAAACCTCCAAAAAATGAAAAATATTTTTACATTAATATTTCAATAAAATGCAATTAAATTTTTTTCAGCTAAAATTAATATTAAATTTTTTTTTTGTTAATTTTTTAAAATGTTCGTTATTATTGTAGATAATTTGTTCTTTGTTAATATAATACTGAATGATATCTTAGATAAAAAAGTTTTCAAAATATAAAAGTTAATTAGCTTGATCACGTATTTAATCATTTATTTAAATAGTTATTTGATAAAAAATTAAAATTTATTATGATAATATCAAAATCTATGAATTAATGAAATTATAAATATATTATTTCAGGCTCAAAAGTAGATTCATCTGTTATCTTACACGATACAGCATTTATCATTTTCATGCAATACAGTTAAGAAATAATTTATATTTAAACTGATACAAATTTAATGCATATTTAATTAATATAATTAAAATGATATTTTTTACATACATTTTGCGAAAATTTTACACAGCAAATAAATTTTAATGGTTGTTATTGTTTTTAAATCGTTCTTAATATTATATGTTGGAAAAGCTTTAATGGATACATTGTAAAATAATGATTTATAAATCTAAACAGATAAATACATATCATTATAAAATGGAAATAAATTATTAAAATGAAACAAAAACAAAAAAAAATACATAACATTTTTAATTAATAAGGATCATCCAAAGGAGACAGCAAAACGATACATACAAAGCATGAGATTAAAATAGAAAAAATGATGAGATCAATTAAAATTATTATACAAAAAATAATAATAAAAGTACTTTCACCAATCTAAATACTAATTCGAAAATATTTTAGAATTAAAATAAACAAATGGTATTTTATTTAACTGATATAATGCTTACAGAAAATTTCCATAAAAAATTATTAAATATACATACAAGAAAAGACGAGGTGCCAAAGACATATTATTTTTAAATTGATATTGATATGATTTATGATAAACATGATTATTTATCTAAAATTGTTTTAAAATAATAAATAGGGTTTTTAAAATTAATTATTAATAAATATGAAAATTAATATAAACATAAAATCTTAATTCAAAAAACTGAACCTACGGTTAATAAGCCAAGACCGGGAATTTTCGGGTTGAAAAACCGGGACTTAGATACTCAGTTGTACGTTTTACAATTTAAAATCGCTTATTAAATTAAATGATAAGTTAAATTTTAAAATTTTAAATTAATTATTACACTTTGTTTTAAAATATTTGCCCTTTTATTGTAAATAAAGTATTTTATTTTTTAATGTGCTTATTTAGTTGCAGTTAATTTTTCTTAGTTGTATTTTTATATAATTGATTTGTTTTATCGGCAGCCTTATCATAAATTAGAAAAATTAATTTTATTTGGTGGAGAATGAATTTCCCTTAAGCTCTTAATAATGTACGTTGAAAATAATTTGCGAAAAAAAGAAACATTTCAAAAATGTTACCCCGCCAGATTTTATTTTATTTTTCAGTCCCGTCATTTGAGTGCTAATGATTGGCTTAATTAACGTATTCTTATTATTTTAAAATGTTATGAGGTCAACTTTCAAAATTATATTGTTCGATTCCTAAGAATAAAAGCAATAAATCGATCATTAATGTTTTCATTCTATTTAAAATGAATGATTAAAAAAGTTTGTTCTAATTTTAAAATATTTCGCTTTACTTCATTCATTTAAAATTTTTACTAAAATAAATTCAAATCAAACTCTGCTGAGACACCGTAACTTTTATTGTCATAAAAATTATGTGGCTTCTAAATATATATTGATGATGAAAACTGCTACATTATGGAAAATTTAATAATAAAAATAATCAATAAAAAGCATCATAATTAACAAATAATTAGTTTTAAAAAATTTATTTTTCGTAAATTTCGATTATTAAAAAATTATTAGAATTAAATATTATTAATAAGTCAAACAAAAAAACTTTAAAAATTTTACCAAAATGACAATCTTGGAGTTTTCAAATAAATTTGTACAAAACTCAAAAATTTATAAAATAGTAGGACATATAAATAAAATTATGCTATTTTAATACACAAGTTAATTTCTATATATTTTCTACGAGGCAATGCAATTAATAAAATAAGAATTGTTTTTCTAATAAATATTAAATTTTTTCAGAATTCGCACCGAAAAAATATAAATAAAACAATTTTGTGAATAATATAATATATAAATATATTATTATATTTTTAATCTTATTTTTTATCAAATTAAATAATTCACAATTGAAGGTTAAAAAATAGAATTATCTTAAGCTAACATTAAAGAACTCATAGAAAATGCATTTATTAATATACCAAAAAAAAAAAATCGCAGCCACGATGGAAGATGAACGAAAACTATCTACGAGAACATGATAATAAAATAAATTATAGTTAATATTGCATTATCAATTAATAATTTATATAAAATTTAAAAGAACAACAAAAAGTGGATTATAAAATAAATGAAATATGTCAAAAAACTTTATTTAAATAATATATTTTGGTGTGTGGACATTTCGCCAACTGGACATCTCGCCAACTGACACTTCGCCAACTGACATCTCGCCAACTAAGCCAAATTCAGACGTTTCGCCAACTCACCCAAAAAATGACATTTCGCCAACTAAGCCAAATTCGGACGTTTCGCCAACTCACCTAAAGAATGACATTTCGCCAACTGACATTTCGCCAAAAACATTCATTTCGCCAAATAGCCATAATATTAACATATGAGAAAAAATAAACGAAACTGTTTCTTTTTCATCAAACATATCATTTCTTTCACTTCCTTTCTTTGTGTTTAAGTTTTTAGAATTTCTTTTCTACCTAAACAAAAAGGATTTTCAGATTCTAGTAAGAAATGCCAACTGTACGTGAAATACTTAAGGGTCTGCAAAAGCCAATTAAAAGGCCCCGAATTACAGCAAATGAAGACAGCGTACTGAATGTTGAGAGGACGGCCACAGAACAACAAATGGAAGGCGCTTCAACCAGCAACGTTTTGAACGTCGCTGAAGCGACGATGAAGAAAATTGTGAGCCTGTTCAATTCCAACGTGGCGAAACAATCCGAGGAGCGCTTTGTCTTTGGCACCAAGGTGTGAATAGTTTTTTTGATTTTATTTCTTTATTTTTCAGGCTTTCGCTTTCTCAAATCAGAAAAGATGGCAGCTGGTTCAGGTGCGAACAGCGCAATTGTCCAGCGACAGCCAAATTGGAAGACAACGATTTGATGACAGGCATTTTGGGCCCAAAATCACATCACCATGGTTGCGCACCATCGCGTTATGATGCAGAGACGAAACGAAATCTGATGAAGTGCATGGTCAAGGAGGAGCCAAAAAAGGAAATCTCAACTGCGCGCACAAACTCGGACGGACGTCGACGATGAAGTTTTTGAACTGCTCGGCACCAATGAAGCGCTTGACCGAATGACGAACAGGTAGAAAACAACTTCACTCAAGTAATGATAAAACATTACTAGGGCAAAGAACAAATTTGTGGGCAAAGTTAAGTGCGCCGACCCACTGAAAATCCAAATTCCGCCTGGTCTTTTGATAAAGAATGGTGAGTCCGTCCTCATTTATGACAGTCGTGGAGTGAGGACTTGACAATCTGATGTCGTCCTGATTTTCAGCCATAGCAAGGCATGCTACCTTTACCTATTTCCTTTTTTTAAATCAGCTTAATTTCAGCTGTTGTCAGTGCTCAAACAGAATCGTCGGTGGAGCCTTGATGGCACATTCCGAAGTGCGCCAAAGCCGTGGGTGCAGGTGTTCGTCATGATTGGAATGCCGAAAGCGATGCATCATGTCTTCCCGTCATGCGAGCGCTCGGGCTGCAGCTTCCACATGGCGCAAGCGGTGTTCCGAAAAGCCAAAAGCATGGGCATTTTTAATTTGTTGAACGAAGATGACGACGAAGCACCGGTTCAAAGGAAATCCGTTCACAAAACATTCAGGTGTCTTTCATTAGCTTATGTGTATTTATTTGTTTTTAAAATCAGATCAGTTCTCTCTTTGGCACTCATTCCGCCACTTTACGTCCGGCGCGCTTTTTCAACTATTGTCAGCGCGGCACCGCTTGGAGTTCAAGGATGGCTGGCGTATTTTGCCAAAACCTACATTGGCACCACTCAATTCGAGATGATCGCGGGGCGGAGGCATTTGAACCGCATGCTGATGTCGGGCACTTTCTTCTGCGTCGCACTCGAAGCACAACTCGTAAATGCACCTATTCTGTCATGAAATTTATGAAATTTTTTTCAATTTTAGCGTTCAGTGTGTCCCAGGCATCCATAATGACAGGCAGTGGACCAATACAATTCGGACTGCATTCGCCACAACCTTCAACTCCAACCATTCCATTGTCAGAAGAAAGCATCTTACAGCTTATTCGAAGCTGGGAACATGATATTGTCCGTCCTCCGCGCTTCCCGATATCGTTTTGGAATGTGCACATTAGGGCTCAAATGGCACTTGAACGAACGAATAACGGCATGGAGGCCGCACATGGCCAATTCGCTGTACAAAAAATACTTTAGAAAAACATTAATTTTTGGTATTTCAGCGTGAACTCAACCATCATCCATCATTGAGTGACTTCATTACTGCATTCACAAGGGACATCGACAAACAGCTGGACATCGGACGCGCAGAACATCTTCAGAAAAGCAGAAAACGTCCGCAACGGTACATCATAAAGGAACAGAATGTGGTGCGGATTCTTGACGAGGCCGACTTTGAATCAGAAGAAGGATTGGCAAATACATTAAATCTGCTTGGACTCGTCATGCAAGGCTTTGTGGAGGGGCTTCACGTCCGTGGAAATGAAGATAGTGGCGAAGAAACAGATGATGGCGATGGAAATTGATTTTAAAACTTTTATTTAACGTTTTTTATATGATGAAATTGCTTTGAAATTTTTTATTTCACGTTTTTTGTTTTTTTTATAATATAAAGATTTCCATTCATTTATGCACTTTTATATTGAATTTTTATTATTGTTTCCACAATTAAAAATAGGTTTTAGTTCAGTTGGCGAAATTAGTTGGCGAAATGTCATTTTTTGGGTGAGTTGGCGAAACGTCCGAATTTGGCTTAGTTCGAAAGATGTTCAGTTGGCGAGATGTCAGTTGGCGAGATGTTAAGTTGGCGAAATGTCAGTTGGCGAAATGTCATTTTTTGGGTGAGTTGGCGAAACGTCCGAATTTGGCTTAGTTCGCGAGATGTTCAGTTGGCGAGATGTAAGTTGGCGAGATGTTAAGTTGACGAAATGTCAGTTGGCGAAATGTAATTTTTTAGGTGAGTTGGCGAAACGTCCGAATTTGGCTTATTTGGCGAAATGTCCAGTTGGCGAAATGTCGTCGTGCCTATATTTTTTTAATTTTAACCTTTAAAACAACAAAAAATAAAAAGATGTAAAATAAATTAATACAATAAATAAATCAACAAAGCAAAACAAAAAAATTTCATATAAATTTAAAAGTAACTTTATTTTATAAAAATAAAATATATGCATTAAAACTTTTTTAAGAACCCAAAGGTCAATATCATAGGACAAAAAATAATAGTTAGTATAACATCAAAAAATTAATAAAAAATATAGTGTTGTTAATAAATGTAAATTTTTAAAAATAAAATACATATAAGCATACTATTAATATATTTACTTTCCCTAGCGGTTAAATAAAATATTTCCTAAAATTAAAATTCAAAATTTTAAAGTAAAAATTTGATAAGTAAAGTCGAGAATTAAAATAAAGAAAATGTACATTATTTAAATTAGTACCAAAATTTGATAAAATATTTTATATTAAAAGAATTTTTTATTATTTTCAATTTTTCATTAATGCATAACAACAAAATTTGTTCATTTATTTTTGTAAGCAATATTTTTTATTTTATTACAAAATTTTCTGAAATATTTTGTTCGTACTTTCTTATTTTTTATATATTTCTGCGTTTAATACGAAACAAAACAAATTATACATAAATGTAAAAAGGTAAAAACAAACATAATTAAGCAGATTAAATTTATTTTCTGAAACCTTTAAATAAATTATTTAGAACAAGGAATAAATGGAAAATTATATTAATAAAGTTAACATCTATATAATTATTAATATCATTTTAAATCTTTGCTCGAAGATACGTTAGCATATTAAACTCGGAGCATAAAATTACAATTAAAATATTATCTCTTTATTGTCAATTACCAAAAATAAATTTCCATTTTTGAAATATAGATAAACGATACCTAAACAAAATATATAATAGAATGTATTGTAAAAAATTCAGAACTATTAAAATAAATTAAATAAATTATAAATAATATTATGTGAGCTGAATTACAAACATATAATAAAATTGATAAGAAAATTATAAAGTAATATTGAAATATTAAAATTTCAATATTCTAAAACTTTAAATAGAAAATTTTTTATTAATTAATTTATTTCGCTAATGAATAAATTACTTACAAAAATCTAAAAATTAAAGCACGTGGAAGGCAACTAACCAATATTAAATTTATTTAATAACGCGAGATCACACTTTAAAAAGACATTTTAATAAAGGTTCTATATTTAAAATAAATTCTTTTCTATTGCATCGTCATAGTCATCATTATAGTGGAAAGATAAAAACAAAAACAACTTAAATTTCTAAAATCCAAAAGTTATAATAATAAATAAATTAAATAGAAAAAATTACCATAAGAATATTAAAATATTGAAAAACTATAAATAAATAATTTACTTTTGACAAATTGTAATATTAAACATGGGATGTTTGAATTCAATTTAATGCTCTTTAATTTCTCAGAAAATAATAATCAAATGAAAGTGTAAAAAAAAATAATAAAATTATCGTTTAAAATAGATATTTTTTAATTCAATGGCTATAAAAAAAATACGAATTAATAATTTTAAATATAAAATTTTTTTAACAATGTTGATAAAACTAAATTTACTTAAAATACTCTACAAAAAATTCTCTTCAAACACTATTCACATTAGGGACGCAACTGAATAAGTTAATTAAAAACAAATATTTTAAAATTAAGTTGGCCTAGTTTTATTTTAGAAATTTATTTTGATCATTATTAAAAGATTCATCACTTTATAGAAATAAAATAATATAATAATTTTATTTTAAAACTATTTAAATACAATTGAAATTTATAGAAGGGAATTTTCGAGGTTTACTAAAAAATAAAATTAAAAAATAAAACATAACTATACAAAATTCATAACAAAAAATTAAAATAATTTATATTTTTCTAAAAAATCAGTAAGAATTAATTAAAATTAGTTTTCTAATTTGAAAAAATCAAATATAACTATTAAAAAAAGATGCTTTATTGTTTGGCGCTTAAAATTGTGAGACACATATACCAGTTGCTCTCTTATGTCTCTAATCTATACGACAATTAATTTATTGGAATTGTTTACACCTTTCAAAATATTCTTTAAAAATTATAATTAAAATCAATAATAGGTTCTAACTTAAAACATCTTAATAAGTCTTTATAAATGTTATAAATTAAAATCAAATAGAATATTATGATTTTTTAAATAACAAATCTTTTTTTATAATATCAACCCAAAATTGACGAAAAACAAACTGAGAACAATTAATTAACATGTCTTAATTTGTAAATTGAGAATATATAACACTGAAAATATTTTAAAGTATTTCCGCTTAAACACATTGAATTATAATTCTCTATGACGAAAATATTTAATTAAAAAGCTAATTGATGTACATTGTAAAAAATACAAATGAAAAAATTCAAATTTTATAACAAATATACAGCTAATTAAATAGAATTTTTGCTAAAGTTTAGACGGTACTAGAGAAAGGCAAAAAATATTTTTCGTAATTATCTAAAGCAGACAAATGGTATTATTTAATTTATAATAGAAAATCTTTTTCAACAAAAATTAAAATGTTTTAAATACTTAATTAAAACAAAAGTCTATATTTAAAATCCAAATTAAATGTCTAGGTTGAAAATATTTTTTTACTCGTTCTTGTCATAAAAAACAAAGATGATTTTTTGGTAAAAAAAAATAATTTTTTTTCTAAATAAAAAATCATCTTAATTTTACAAAAGGTTTTCAACAAATCTTAAAATTAAAAAAACCTAAATATCAAACTATTTAATGACCAAAAGTTCGCTCTTTTACCTGAACCGAATTCTCAACATCCTACATAACCTTTAAATCTATATGTAAAAAATATAACATAAAATATTATACAATATTTATTAAAATATGTCATAGGCCAAAGAATCGGGTTCATTTTCACCTAGCCATTTAATCAGTAATCGGCCTCCTCCGATTCAACTTAAAAAACAATAAATCTATCAAAAATTAATATAAATTACAACATGATTCAGATTGTTTCAAGAAAGTCATTGAGAACAAAAGGTATAATAATAAAAATTGAAGACACCTCTAAACATAATAACAAAAAACGGTCAATGTGAATATGAATTTAATAAATAATAGAATATAAAAATTAAAAAAAACTTAAATTGACAGAATTAATAAAATTTTATTTAATGAGAGATTTATATTGTTGGCTCCCTGTAGAAAAATCTTTTAAACAAAATTCATTTGAAAATTTCTTTTTTTCCCGCCCAGAGTGATGAAGAATAATTGATAAAAATATCTTTAATTAATAAATTAAAATTTATATGAAAATTTGATTACTGTGAATAATTAAAAAAAGAAAATTAAAAATAATTAATATTAATTTTAAATTTAAAGAAAAAATTAATGGCATTTTATTGATAAAGGAGCTTAAGACCGACGAAATGATTTAGAAAATCATAAATAACACTATAAATTTAACTTAAAAAATTAACTCACCTAAAATTATTTATTTAATATAAAAAATTAAATAATAAGCTATAGCACTTGATTAATAATTGACGCTCAACATAATGCGCTGTTTAGCTAGTTACAAAACATGGGTGCTTAGCAATTTATTTGTGTTTCATAGATAAAAAACGAAACAATTACAAAATGCAATAAAAAATTGTTTTAATTTTACTTATGCAACAACCTTGACATAAAGCTGCCGTTAGATAAGGCAAATTGAAAATTGAATCTATTTTCATGTATTATTCTCATGGTTCATGGGCTCGTTGGCGGTGCGCGGCGCTTATCCCTAAATGCATTTTTTTATTTCTTTAATTCTTCATAATTAAATGCAAATTCTTAAATTTGCTTTTTTAATGCTTTCTAATGTTTAAAAATCTTATTTTAATTTTTATGTTTTTTTATTCTTTAGCGAAAATGAGAAATTAAATTTTTATTCTATATTTTTGTATATGTATCAAGTAAACATTGTTATAAAAATTAGTTTTGAAATATTTCTTAATTAATTTTCAAATTTCTTATTTTAAAAGATTTGAACAAATTTTTTGCTTTAACATTTTTAATGCTTCCGTCGAGGCACTCAAAATAAATTGAATTTTACACATAATATGACTGTAATTTTTAAATAATCGCTCAATTATTTATTTATGGATTTATATTATTTTCACTTTTTGTCTATGCAATTGATAGCAAAATTATATTAAATTAAAAAAATTAAAAATAATGAAATATTTTTTACAGAGTTTGACAAGTGATTCGGTAGAAGATTGGCAAGATCAAAGCAATGACAACTTCTTTATTATAAAATTTGTTTTATTTAAAATTAATAAAATACTAATAAATTTTGCTTTTTACATTTTAATAATTTTTTCCAAATTTCCTTTTAATTTTTAAATATAATTATTAATATTTTTGATTTCTTTTAATGCTGATAATTGTCTTTTTTTTTTAATTTTTGAACATGCAAAATATTTTGTCGACTAAATAATATTTTTTTCTCTGTCTTTAAATTATTTGTAGATTAAAAAAACGTGACAATTAAATATTCAAAAATTTACGCTCATCTCAAAAATGTATTTGGTCGTTTTTAAAAAAACTATTTATTTATTTGAAATGGAATGTATATAAACTTACATTCTGTTATCCCATAAATTCTCAGGTATGAATTGTTTGCTTAACTTTTAAAATATAACATATTTCGATATTATATTATATTATATTGGAATGTTTTTAAAAGATTTATATAAAATTCTCATTAAAAATTCCCGGCTTATTTAGAAGTTGACTTGGAATTTGTCCTTTGTTATTAAAGTCAAAAATTATTTATAAGGCGCAAAATTCTGTTACAAATTAATTCGAAAAAATAGATAAAAAATTATGGAATTCTTTATTTAAACAAATGACTGAAAAAGGGACAAATTATTGAGTCTAGTTTTTAGTTACAACTTTTTGTAAACTTCTGGTTAAAATTTATCATTCCATCAATAAAATTAATGTGCATCATTAAAATATTGTTTAATTTTTAAATTTGTTTAATACTGATTTTGTTGTTTTACAATATTTTTCATACTTTCTTTTTCACGGTCCTGTGGGTACGTCGATTGTCGTCCAGGCAATCGCATTTTTTTTTATTAATTATTGTAAATCCATTTATTATATGAATTACTTTATGTAAGATTATTTCTATTTTTTTGTTTTAAATACACAAGGTTTGTTTTTATTTTTATTTTGAAATATTCATTTTTATGTTGTCGCTCAAAAATAAGCTTTTAGTGAATTTTCCGAACTGGATAAAATTCATTTTGATCATTTCGAATTTGGATATTTTGTGAATTCGTTTTGGAAATTTGATTTGAGAGATTAATATAAAAAAGGTTAAATTAATTATTATTGTTGTTTTTTTTTTTATTAAAACGAATGTAAAAAAAAATATGGTAAGTCAAATGTACAAATTCAAAAAGGTTAGAAAAAAAATAAAAATTAAACCTTTCTATTTGTATAAAAAATATATATTTGTAAGTTAAAATAAATACAAAAAAAAAATTAATAATATATAATATTAAAAAATAAATAGTTATATAAATTAGTTTTTAATATATTACATTAAATTCACTTAAAAACATGTAATAAAAATTTTCTTAAGTGTAATTAAAACGATAATTAAATTCATTTATTTAATTCATTTTTATTATAATTGAATCTCATTAAAAGAATAAATATATTTTTTAATAAATATTTAGGTTTTTTTCACTAATTGCAAAATGGTTGTAACCCGAAACACCAAAACATAAGAAAATTGAGTAAATGAGCAACATAAATTTTACATATTTTATTAGTATAACCGACAAAAATTGATTTTTTATTTTAATTCAAAACCAATTTGTGAGAATAATTCTAAATTTTAAACTTTTATATAAATAAACAAATAAATTTATATCATTTAGAAATTATAAAACCAAATTCTCAAAATTATCAAATACAATTTTAAATGTTCACAAAGCTCAAAACATGACTAAACTGATGAATTGAATCAGAGTTTTAAAATTTTGAATTTTAGTATATTTTATCTATTCGGGCAAAATTGTCAATTTGTGTCATTTGTGCGCAAAAGCGTCATGGGATTAAAAGAAAAAAAAGTTAAACGATAATAATTAAATTTGTCCTATAATTCATTTATTAATAATAAGAAGCAAATTAATGACAATAGTAATTAAATGTTCTAATTAAAAAATAAAAGCAAATGATAAATTCTTTCTTATTTCGCGTAATAAAATGATGATTCATAAAAAGTTTCCACGGCTTAGGCCTTAATACGAATTATGTACATAAAGTTTTTAAAATAAATTTAATAATTAAAACTTAAAAAATTAATGAAGTTAAACAAAAAAAAACAATACTGATTCTTAATCTTTGAAAATTAATGAACAAATGAAAATTTAAATAAGAAAATTGTTTATAAAGGGTATATATTTGAAAAGAAATAATTTTATTTAAAATTAATAATAATTACAATGAAAAACTTTAAAAATGAAGATATTTTAATTTCCTTTAAATCTTCTTCTCACAAAATTTTATTTTTTATTTTAGGTGCAAAATTTGCTAAATTTTTGAATAAATTAACTCATAACTTTTCTCAGACGCAACCAAATTAAAATTTTGTTAGACAATAAAAATTAAAAATTAATAATTATTTAAAAATATATTTTTTAAATAATATCAAAAAATAAGATCATTATATCAATATTTTTCAAACCCCATAGATGTATAGAATACCAAAAACAAATAAATTTTTCTTTTATCAATTTAATCTTATTCATATAATATATTAAAAATTTAAACTGTAATATTAATGAAAATAAATTAAAACATAATACTTAAAATTAATTTATAAATATATAGGATAACAGCGGAAAAAGAAAAAAGAGATCATTAAAATTTAAATAGAAAATATAAAGAATAATTTAAGGTGACGAGGTATAGAAGGAATAAAATATAAAAAAATTTAAAATTTTGAAAAATAAAATTCTTAAATAGGCATAAAATAACAAATTACAAAACATAATTATCAAATAAATTGATAAAAAATCTAACAAATTAAAATTATCTTTTATTTTTCCCAAGTGCTAATCCGGCTACTCAAAATCAGTCCTACTGATCATGTGAATAAATAGAAATAAAACACACAAAAATAAAATAACAGAAAATAACAACGAATAAAAATATTAAAATGCTTTTCTGAATAAATTAACCAAAATTCAAAAAATAAAAAGGCAATAAATGTAATAATAGTTTAACCACAAAGCAAAAAGGCTTCAAGATTTTTAGTTCATTTATCTTATAAATTCGATCTGTTTATGAATTTTATAATGTTTGCAAATTATTATGAAAAAATCAAATTATTTTGATAATTAATGTTCTCATAGACCAAAAAATAAATAATTAATAATTAAATTTTCTCCAACATACATAGATGTTCATTCATAAAACCACAGTTTCCTCTTAAACCATTAGAAAAGATTAGATCAGTCCGTCATAGCAAAGATTTATGGTTTTGATTTATTTTAATTGAATCATTATTTTAATTTAATATTATTATTTATTATTTTAAAATTATTGCCATTTTTTAATTGCTTGGCTTCATTTTCATCGTTTATAAGCTTTAAAAATTTCTTTATAATTCAGTGGCTTTTTACAAGTGTGGACATTTCGTGTCTTGTATACTTTGGGTGAGCACCTGAAAAACATTTATAATTATAGATAATAAAATATTGTAAATATTTAAACGCCAAATGGACGAAATGCATTGTGAATTTTACTCAAGAAAAAATTAGAAAATCAAATAGAAAAACCTAATTGATAAATTCTGGATCAAAATTTGAATTCATCTATTAAAGAAAAAAACTAACGAACCATTTAAATAATAACAGCAAAACTCAACCTAATGAATAAGTGCAATTAATTGAAAAGAAATAATAAAACAATATATTTAAAAGTGTAAAGCATAACAAACGAGCTTTAATGTTGATCTTAACGGAAATATTTATAACCTTATGAAAAAGCATTAAAAGCGGTTATCAGTGATGTTTTTAGACAAATTAACTTATTTCATATAACTAACAATTATTAAGAACAATTATACATCAAAATGCTGCTTAATTGTAAATCAAAAAATAATAAATATTATTTTAAATTTAAAAAGACAAATCCAATTGACAATGCTTAGAAGCAATTCGATCATGCTGCCAAGAGATAAACGCAAAGAGAATTCTTAAAATTGATTTAATAGTCTGAAAAATATTTTTAAATTAATGCTCTTATTTTCTTAGAAAATAAACTTTGTTTTTAAAATTTTTAATTCTCAAATTTCAAATAATTTTGGGTTTTAAAATCACATTAAGCGGTGGTAACCAATGGTGCAATGGAGTTTTTTTTATTAACATAAAAATTTATCTTAGCATTAATTATTTTAGATTAACTATTTATTTTATTCATCTTGGAATAAACTATCAACAATTAAAAGAGCATTAAAAATAGATTATTAATAAAAATTATTGTAATTTAGGCATTAAATATTATAAAATAGGAAAAAAAGTAAATCATATAAATGAATACATTATTGGAATTCTTTGTGAGTTCTGAATAATCAATCAAAGCAAAGAGAAAAAATAATGTTAATAAATTGTTAATTAAAATGACTCATATTTCAGATAAAATAATTGTTTATCTTGAAATAATTTATAATAATAATTAATCTTCTGTTCCTTTATTGATTTACCTCGGAATAAACAAGAGAAATTGAATAGTAAATAGTTGGAAAAATGTTTTAAACAAATATTAAAATCAGTTTATCAAATATTAAATTAGTTTTCAATAAAACAATATTGGATTGATTTGTATAATTGAAAAAATCTACAGAAAAACACTTTTTATTTTAAAAAAGTAATATTTACAATTGAACTTAAAAGAAATTCTAAAATTTTAAAAATATATTTAATCAATATTAAATACCTCAATAATAAATTGAAAAAGTCTAAAGAATAAATTAAATAATATTAATTTATTACCCAAATTTTCGAAAAATTAAATTATTACTCTAAAAATGAAGGAAAAAACTCTTAATAACGATTATTCATGAAATTTATTTAACCATTTAATAAAAGAGCAACATCATAATAATTTGTCATGCTTTTTAAAAGTTAACTAAAAATGATTAATGATTAGAAAATTAAAAAATTAATAATAAAAAGACAGATTTTGCCTCCTAAAATTATTGCCTTACTTATAAATTTAAAAATTAAAATAATTTTATTATTGCATTAAAAATAATTTATAAATGTAAAAAAATGCATTTATTAATATAGAACATCGGCGTTGTTAAAAAATCGAACCAATATTTTTGTATTTAACAAAAAATTATAAAAGAAAATTCTAGTTTTAACCTTTTCTACAACATTTATTTTAAAAATATATACATTATTATAAAAAGATTCAAAGGTGAGAAATATAAATAAAAATAATAATTAGAAAAATAAATCAATAAAAGTAAATTAAACTTGCTTTGCCTAAGACTACAAAATAATGAATCATTCAAAAGAATATTAAAAAAAATGATAAACACCAAAAAAATAATAATAAAGAATTTTAGATAAATTACTCTGAAAAAAAGAAAATCTTATGATAATTAATGTTCTTAATATGTTTTCTCTAACATAGATGTTCATAAAGGCAAAGTTTATATTTTTTATTTAGAGAATTATGTAAATTATGTTTTCAATTTCAATTCTAACAAATTATGTCATTTTTATTAGTTGTAAAAGCTAAAATATTAATCATAATTAAAATTCATTTAATAAATAATTGCCATTTTTTAATTGTTTATGATTTGAATAAAGTAATAATGTGATTATATTAGCTTAATTTTAGATCTTTTTGTGGATTTTGTTTGTATTTAATACTTTTCTTTAAAAGAATTATTGGCAAAAAATTTCAATTTAAAACTTTTTTACAAGTTAAATTTTAATATTTTGCCAATTTAGACATATATTCCCTTTTTCTTATTCATGTACGTAATTTTCTTCATTTATTAAATATTTAAAAGCTAAAATTTACTAATTTTTGATTAAATTAATAAAATTTTTTGCTAATTGAAAGATCAAAGTTATCTTTTATTATTTTTAAACAATTCGTTTTTAATTTCATAAATTATGGTAAAAATTTATTTCCCTTAAGTTGGGCAAAAAAATGGGTGAATGAAAGTCAGATAAAAGCTCAAAAATATTTGTAACAAAAAATTTATTCCAAAAAATAAGAAAAAATGTAAATTAAATTATAATTTTAAACATAGAATATTAATCTTTGATATTTTTTGGGGTTATTCGTACAATGTTAAATTTTAAAAACTTTGAAAAAAAAATAATTAGTAAAAAAGAATATTTGCAGATAAAGACTTTTCGCATTTAATTAAAAAAATATTTATTAATACCAAGGCCTAAAATTTGATAAACTTTTGCGAATTTAAAAAATATAAATAATTGTTTCTTATTAAATTATTAATAAAAAAATAATGTATTTTACTTTTTCACTAAAGAATAAATGTTCTTAATAACAAAAAAATAAATGCAAAAACGAATTAAAAAAACGGAAAATTAAATAAAAAAATTATTTAAAAAATAATCATAGAAAGCAATTAAGCTGGAAGATAAAATTATAATTTTTCAACAATTCTTAAGAATAAATTAATTTAAAAAATGCATAAGTGTAAAGACCGCAGACATCAATCGTTTCCAAACTATTGCTTTTAGCATGCATGGGTATATGAATTAAATAATAAAATTATTTTAAATCGTTTACAGTAAAAAGCATAAAAAATTTAACTTTAATTTACGCTATTGATATCTTTTAAATAAAAACTTTCTAATAATTATTACAGCAAAGCAATTTAATTAAAAAATAATTATTATTTTTTTATATTTCCTTTATATATTCAAATCTAAAATTTCCTAAAATAGACATCGCCATCACAGCGTAACACCACAAATGACACAGGACAATTTATTATCAGAAAATAATAAATATAAACAATAAACTGCGATAATTGCTTGGAGTAATTTCTTAAGCTATTTATTGATTTATAAAAATAATTTTAAAAAAATTATTTTAAGAGGGGACCACAAAAAACAAAATTTATTAAATTAATGCATTAATTCATATAAATGAATGTAAAAAATATTTAATACTTTTGTGACAAAAAAAAACAAAATTAATTAACCATAATTACTTGAGATTATCATAAAGTATATTATTATTTAGGAAAAATCAAGGAAATTAATGAAAATAGTCAAAATTTCTTGGCTAACAAAACTGCTCTATTCCTTCTCGGCCACAAATTCAATTTAAAAAATATATAATTATTTTAAATTTACGATTTATTTATTAAACATAAAAACAAAGATAAATTAATATAAATTAATTTATTTGGAAATCAAATAATAAAATTAATTAAAATCATTCAAATAAAAAATATAAAATTATTTTTTAATTTTTTTTAAATTAAAAAATTATTTTTTAGTCATTTTTTCAATATCTCTTAATTTTATAAAAATTATTATCTTCAAAATTTTATCAATTCTTAAATGTCTAAAAATGGTCTACAAAATATAAAGAAAAATTTTAAAAATACATCTTAATATTCCACTAGATAATTAAAATAGAAGACTCAATAAAAAAATAAAATTTATGGCTCGATTATAATTAAAAAAAAATTATTTGAAAATACAACAAAGTCATATAAAAATTATACTTAAATAAATATAGTAAATAAATAATTAAATAAGAAAAGTGGAATTTAAAAATATTTGTTTTTCATTTTTATTTTTTAGCAATTATAGAGAATTTATTTATCCCAAAAAAAATATTATTAAAAAAATTATCATTGGTGAACTTAATGATAAAGGTAAGGTATGAAAAATCAAGAGAAAATATTAAAAAAAGTTTTTAAAACTATTAACATTTCTAATATAATAAAATTTAAAAAAAAGAAAATCTAATAGAAAACATTGACAAACCAAGAAAAAAAAGGATGCGGTTTTCGCATTCATTCAAAATTTAAAAAGAATTAAAATCTAATTTAATTTTTAACTATAAAAATAATAATTTTTTTATTAAAATATTTTATTTCATTAAAATCAACAAAAAACGAAATCGCAATAATTAATTTAAACCAAGCTTGTCTTTGTCCTTAGTAAAATGAGTAAAGACAATCAAAAAATGCATATTAAGTTAATTAAAAAAAATTATCAAAAAGAATAAAAATAAAATAAATGAGAAAGAAAGTAAATATCATATTTATTTATACTATTTTCTTTGATTAATCTTAAAATCTTTTAACTAATGACACTCAAATAAATGTAGCAAAAATATTTTATTAAAAAACAGGGCAATTTGTATAAAGTATCAAATTTTTCATTTATCAAACAAAAAAAGAAGTAATTTATAAAAAATCTGAACAAAAAAAATTAAAATTTATATTTTTAACAATTTACAAAAAAAAATCATATTTTTAAATACCAAATCTTTAAAAAACGAATAATATAATGAACTGTAAGAGACGAATTAAGTTTATAAATTTTAATAAAATAATATGATTCTATACAGCCTTATATCGCTAACAATTATTACAAATTCACTAAGAAATTTAATTATAAAACGTTATTTAACATATAAAAAAATTTATGCATTCAAAATTTCAACGATAATTAAATAGAATAAAAATTTTTAAATATAAAATTTATTATTATTGCAACATGAAAAAAACTTCAGCAATAATTGCTTCTAAAACTAAAAAATCAATACATGCCACATGAGGTTAAAAGGAGCAAAAATAGATAAAATATATAAGTAATAATTAAACTTTATTATATACAATTGTTAAAATAAATGAAATTATATAAATAATTATTAAACTACATATGGATTTTATAAATAAAAAAATTTACAGCCAATAATTAATTCCTTTCTATTAATTATCAAAAGCAATTTTAAAAATATTATAAAATTAACGACCTATTCCGATTAACTAAACAAAAAAATATATTAAATTAATTTTATCTTTTTTTACGAAATGTAAAAAATTAAACAGATTTTGAGGCAGTTTTCCCCTTACTTTTCGTTAATTTATTTAATAAATTTTAGTAACATAATGAAATATAAAATAAAAATATGGAAAAATAATTATTTAGTCCATAGAACCTCATTACCTTTAAAAATATTTAATAAATTTTCAGTATTATTATTTTGCTTAAAGCAAAATAAAAAAAAATGTAAAATAATGGAAGGTCTTAATTGCTTTTATTAATAAATTTTAAAAATAAGTTATGTACTATCGATTTTCTTTTATTGCAAAGTTAAACATAAATCAATGAAAATTAAATCTTTTGAAAAAGTATAAAAAATAAATTCGACATTTTCAATTTTATTAGAATCATAATACTGCCTGAAAATATAATTTGATAAAAATATGTAAAATCTAAATCCTGGAATTTTCAAAAATTAAATTTTTTTTTTCCAAAATATTTCTTATCAATACAAATGTAAAATAAAATAAATGAACATATTACGAAGATATGCAATTAATAATTAGATATTTTAATAAAACATAATCCGCTTAATGGTAATGCATAATATATATATATAAATATTTTCTCTATACAAAATGTCACAACTCAGTATACAACTGTTGATCTTAATCAAGATATATGCTGATAATAATGAAAAACAAATAAATTATTTAATTAAAAAATATTTTTTGTTAATAAAGCAGTAAATATATTAATTCAAATAAAAAATAATAATCAAATGTTTAAAATAAAAAAAAATTTATTAATTAATGCAGTGATAAATTTATTAACATTGATAAAAAGTAAACATAAATAAATATTAAAAAACAAAATTAAAATATATTAATGAAAACATAAAATTTTAATTATAGAAATACCATGGAGGAGGACACAGTGGAATGTGCATGAAACCAAAAAATATATAAACTAATTTAAAAGATCCAATCTTAAGAGCAGATTAAGAAATTTTTGGGCTATTTAAACAACTAAAGTAAATTAAAATTGGTTGTTTCAGTAAAAAGTTACGAACAAATCTTTAAAGGAAAAATTAATTTTTAAAAAAATAATAATATTATGAATGAATGAATGAATATAAAAAATGAAATTCTAATACAAAAATAATAAATTTTTCTAAAATAATTAATAATAAAAATATAAATTATCTTACATTTTAAATTAAATAAAAATTACAAAAATGAAAAATCTTATGAAGAGCCCGACTTCAACGCAACATTCATCGGGAAGATCAAGTAAAACAGCAAAAAATAAGAGTTAGAAAAAAGAGAAAATATTATAATAGCTATTTAATAACAAATTAATTTATCCTGTTAAATTTACAAATTTAAAATTTCTATAAAACTATTATAAAAAAAATATTCTGTAATTATAAATAAATTATTTTACTTAGACGATTTTTACGAATCCGTTCACGGGATAATAATTAATATTATTTAACCTAAAATTGAATGTTAAATAAATAAGAAATTTTTTTAAGTGCTATTGAATGATAAATTCAAAATTTAATCCGCCTTGAAAATTTAATTAATTTTTTAATTTTTATTTTACTGCAAATCATTACTTAAAACTGGAAGATGGCGATTGTCAAAAAATAGTTTCATACGAAAATGAATGTCATTACAGTGTTGCAGAAAGAATTAGAAAATAAAGTAATTAATTAATTTTGCATTTTAAATGCCTGTACCATTTTTTTTTCTATTTTATATTAAAACTTAGTATAATAAATTATTTTCTGTCTTTAATTTTATTCTTTTTTAAATATTGTGTTAGCGTATTATGCTAGGTTTATTTTTGTTGTTGGGATTTACCATAAATGGTATCGTGTTTTATAAAGCTTTTTTGTTTAAAATTAACATTAATAAAAAAAATTCAATTTGTTCAAATAGCCTTTTAATTTGAAATTCATAATTTAAATTACTTATTAAAATAATAGTGAGCTTATTCTCAAATTTTTTTTAATAAATATTATAATTTTTTGTGTTTTTTTATTTAAAAAATAAAAAAATAATAATTTTTTTGATAAATATTTCTAAAAGTCACCAAAAGCATTATGCTTAATTACATTTAGCTAGTCATACATTTCTATAACTATCATAATATCAATTATTTAATTATATCTTTAAAAATATATTTTATTGTATTTATCATTGTTGTAATAGTTATAAAATATTGGAATCTTTTCTTTCATTATTATTATGTAATGCAAAATTTAATAATTATTTAATATTTATTTAATTTCAATTCGAATTTAATAAATAAAAAATAAAAACTACTTTTCATTAAGAAATATTTTTATAAAAATTAAAATAATTAAAAAGGTATACTATTCGATTGGATTAAAGGATACAATAAAAAATATAAAATTTAAATCATAATTTGTATCAAATTTTGCAAGCAAATTAAAAAAACTATTAAATAAAAAACATTAATAAAATTTTCTTACATAAATAAAGGTATTTAATAATTATGTACTAATTAATCAAAACTTTTATGAAAAAACATAAAAGAAAATCAATTATATTAAATTTATCAGAGAAAATTAATTATAATAAAAACTCACATTAAGAAATGAAATATTATCTAGAATTAAATAAGGCAAATAAAAATTATACTAAAATTTTTTAATAAAAAATCATTTAATTATAAATTTATATATATAAATAAATTCTAGCAAGAAAATAATATAAGTCATAGTTGGTGTTACATTTCACAAAATATCGGAAGTTAAACCAGCGTATAAAAAATGTAAAATTATAAATAAAAAATATTTAAATGTAACATTTATCAATTAATATAAGAACAAGTTAAACAGAATAATGAAAAAACTTTAAAATTAAATAAATATACATAAAATTTATATTTTACTTTCTGAATCGTGCTGGTGCGTATTCTAAATGTGCCTTTATTTGAATTTAATTCTTCATACTAATTATTCAACCTTTAAATTTACTCTTGTTTAATTGCTTTTTTTTGAGCTTTTCATCGTATAAATCTTTAATTTTTTTTTTGTGGATTAACTTGCTTAACTATTTTTTAGGGTTTTTGGGAATAGTGTTATTAAATGCTTTCATTAAATGTATCAAAAATGTGATATTTTTCTTCTAAATAAAATTTATTTTGTGATCAGATTGTAATTTCTTTTTTCTAAGAGAAAAAATTTGAAAATTCAAAAAATAATTGTCAGTCCGTTTTAATTATTTCCATTTTTTTTATATTCATATAAATTTCTGAAATATAAGTAAATAAAAATATTTTAGATTTTTTTATGTAAATTAAAATAGGCACAAAAATTTTAACTTTTATTAATATTCACTTGGCCATTTGACAATTTTGTCTTTTTGAATAAAAATATATTTGGTAAAATTAGCATGTGAATGAGTTTGTTTTGTTGAGAAATTGGTTATTATTTTAATTTTGTGTAAAAAAAGTTAATTTAAATTTCATTGTTTATTTCCTTTATATTTAATATTTATTTTTTAAATTCTTTTATTTATAAAACAAATTAATAAATGAATTTAATTGTAAGTATTGTATCGCGGCTAAATTTCTATTTTTTATAAATTTTTAATTCACAAAAATAAATTCATAAATTTGATCTAATATTTTATTATATTCTTTTTATTATAATTAGCAGGGCTGCAAAAAATATGCAAAAGCATATTTTTTTCCTGGCTTCTCCATGCTCTAAATAGTAGGAAAAACACTTTCTTTTTTGTGTTTGCTTATAAAAATCGGGACTTTTATTTGCATATTTTTGCATATTTTGGGCCTTTATGCATATTTTGCATATTTTGGGTTTTTCTGCATTTTTATGCATATTTTGCCATTTTCTGGAAAATTTGTTAACGAAAATGCAATAAAAACGGAAAATACACCCCTAAGAATCGACCGAAAATTTTTAAAAAACACACCACTAAGAATTGGAAAATTTTCTCAAAATTCTTCCCCCAAATTTTTTTTTTTCATGACAAAATTTTTGATTTAAAAATGTCAATATTTGCTAAGAGAATTTTATAAAAGAAGTGTACTAATGAAAAAATTTTTTAAAATTAATTTGCACCCCTAATTTTCAAGTTTTTTGTGTATATTTGGTGCATATTTTGCGATTTTTGTGCATATTTAGTGCATATTTCACGACTTTATTTGCATATTTATGCGTATATTTTGGCCACTTTTCGTGCATATTTTTTGCAGCCCTGATAATTAGTTTAAGTTTTAAAAATTCGTGCGGTGATTTTCTTAAGATTTTATTTTGAATAAAAAACTTTTTTATTTTGCCATATACAATTCAAAATTTTTGTTTTTTATGATTTTTTGTTTACCGATAATAATTTTCAATAAATTTTAATAAGTTCATAATTTACATCTGAATAAAAATAAATGAAATTTTGTAAGATACAAACTTTTAAATTAATAAAAAACAAAAACATTAACCGTAATAGTATGTAGAATTATTTGTCAACAAAATTTTAAAAAATAATTCGAATTCCGAATGAACAATTTATTTAAAATCAAAAAAATAAAAATGTGAATTAAATATAATTGCCAATTCAAAAGAGTATTTTAATAACAAATTTAATAATAATAATAATTTTGCGTGCCGAAAAAAGTTAAAAAACATTTTTTTTTAAATTACATAACAATAATTCTAATTTCAGTTGCAAAATGCAAATGGCAACACTAATTTCAATTAATAAAAATATATATAATAAATTGAAAAAGACCAAAAAAATATATATCCAAATCGAAATTATACTCATTAAATAAACAAAAAAGAAACTTTAATTTTAAAAAATTTTAAAAATTTTTTTTTATAATCAATAAAAATAATTTAAAAATGGCAGCGTAACCCGCAACCAACAACACGTTTGCTGCACAAGTTGATTAAGCAAAATTTTAAAGTGAGTAATCACAGATAAAACATTAAATATAAAATTATAAAAAGAAAATAAAAAAATAAATTTTATAAATTTACATAATAAAAAAAAAATTAATTCAGCAATTATAATTTCGTTATTTATTGAAATTTTAGTATATATGTGTAGTTACTGTAAGGTGCCATTGGCTCAACCAATCAGAGGGAGGGACCGCCCCTCCCGTTCACTCCCTACGCCACTCTCTCCTTTTATTTTCATTTGTTTTGGTTTATTTTTGCTGTATTATAATTTATAAAAATAAATTTAAATGAAAAGGATGAAATTATTCATAAAAAAACACATTTAAATTAATTAAAATTTACTAAAACATTGTCTCAATTTTCAGCATACTGTTAATCACTGACATGAGTTTAAAATAGATAAATATTTTCAAAAGATAAAAAATAAAATATTATTATAATTAAATGTATTGGGTTAAGTAATAAGTGTCATATGAATTTTATTAAGAAATACATAAATTATTTAAGAGATAAAAAACATTAATGAGAATTTAATTTGGAATTATTATTCGAGAAAACAATAATTAGTCAATGTTTTTTTAATGACAATAAATTCAAAAACAATCTTCTACATAAATTATTCTTGGGAGGCAAAAATTTTGAATAGTGGATTAATTTTTATATCAGGGATTGAAAAAACGTAATTTTGAACCCGATTTTGGACATAGCCGCAAATGTCGGGGCCGCAAAAGTCGGGGCCGCAAATTGTCGGGACACGGTTCTTCTATCAAATGATAACAAATTTATACCCATTTTTAACTGACAGTTCGTAAGGTTCCATTGTTAGACTTGGCCTCAGTTTATTTGTCAAGGCTTTCAAAGTCTGAGGGTCCCTTTAATTTGGCAAATCTCTTCGAATCAAAATTAATATCAATAAATTAACCAAAATTCAATATGATGCCGCTGATTTCTCATGAAACAATCAATAATTCCTCATTCACTTTTTTTCACTGATTGCTTACAAATTAACGCGGCTAATTAACGTATTTTAAATTGAATTTTGTAGCTGGCGGAAGTAATGGCACGGAGAAATGTCTAAACAATGAGAAACGAAAACAAATGGCATCTAATCCAAAATTTTATAAAAAATTAGTCACACTTCTTTTAAATTGTTGACCCAGTCGAAATTTTCTGGTTGATCATTTAGGTAAGTAAATAGCTTCGATTGCCCATCAGTGCGCAAAATGTGCAACCATTTGGCCAACGCTTGGCCAGCAGTTGCATTTGGCCCATCATCATCAAGTAGGTCGGGCAATAGACAACCGGAAATGATCGTACTGAGCTTGTTGAGATCGGTGAGAAGTGTTGACGAAATGAGACGACGCAAATTGTCCAAATCGCCACTTGAAATGATCAACTGGCGAATGTTTGCCCCAAAAATGGGCCAAATTTGCCCGGCAAAAACCTTCCAAATTTGCTGTTTGACATCGGCATTGTGTGAAAATATATGAAAATTTAAAGAAATGCCACTTTTGTCCCAAATGTGCTCATTGGAGAGGAGAAAAGTGAGCACAAAGTGGTCAATGTAACTGAAAAGGAATTAAAAAGCGATCAAATGAAAATTTTTAATAAATAAATTTTTTTGTCAAGTTTGGACAAAGTCATGGCCAAAAGTACTCAAGAAACCTTTCAAATATTTTTGGCCAAAATTTTTTGAAACTTAACGAAATATTTTGAAATAAAACCAGGGCTGCCATCCGTCCTTGGATGCCAAGGACGTCCTTGGAAATTAGCATTTGAAAAAAGGAAAAAATAATCAAAGGAAATTAGATAAATTTTTGAATTTCTAGCATATTTTGTGCAAAATCTGATACGAAATTGCACAAAAATTCCCAATTTTTCCCGGCGGTGTCGATAGGTACCGCCGGGACCTTTTTTTCTATTTTTAAAAAATTTGATGATTAAAAATGATCAATTTTGGAAGAACCTATTAATAATTCCCCCCCCCCCCCATTCCCAAAAGTCTTTCGGTAAAGCGCTCGCAAGAACTGTTGTGAAAAAGTAAAAAATGCTCATCGCCATTATCTCCAAATCGCAAAATCCGCATTTTTTGGTGAAAATCTGTTAACAAATTACCCTCTAATTTTCAAATTTTTCCCCGGCGGCGCCTATCGGCGCCGCCGGACCCCCCCCCCCCCTTGTCCCACAAAATTTTATGAAAAAACGCGCCGCAAAAAAAGCGTTTTTAAAGCAGAAAAAAAGTCGTAGCAAATGAGGAAAATGATCAGCGGAAACAAAAAAATATTGGAAAAAATCCATTCCGGTGAAAAATACAAGCAAGCCATTTGAATAATATTATTGATTTTCATTGCATATAATAAAATTTTTAAATGTCCTTGGGTTTCACGAATTTTCCACACTATGTCCTTGCAAATCGGCATACTCGTCCTTGGAAACGGAGCATGGACGATGGCAGCCCTGAATAAAACACTTTGGCACTTTCGCGTCAGTGTCCTGCTCAATTGCTATACATCTCCAAATAATTAACTAAATAGTGACCAAAAAATGGCGCTATGTAATTTCGACACTGGGTAAATTCGACACTGAGTATTTTCGACACTAAGTAATTTCGACACTACATTTTCGACACCGAGCAATTTCGACACTGAACTATTTCAAAAACTTTCACTGTTTTCCTGCATTTTCGACACTGGACCACTTCGACATTGAGTAAATTCGACACTATTGAGAATTTTTAAAAATTAATATGAAATTTTGAACGTATTAGTATTTAGTTATGATAAATTTTCCTATTTCATTCTAAACAGTCGAACTAAAGCCATAGGATTTATACTACCTGGTAAAGAATATTCTTAACACCCGTCGTAGGGTTGGGCCCCCGCTAATTCAAAAAATATACTGATCAGTGATCACTGCCTTTTTTGCATTGGTTGTTCTGATAATCCCTCGCAGCATCTCCAACTAACCAAAACAAAATTGTAAAGAAGCGAGTGCTTAAGAATTTAAACCAAAAAAAATTGTGAAAATTTCAATCTATTTTTTAGAGCAAGTTCGGGGTCGGGGTCGACCAATTCGTTCGGGGTCGGGATTCGGGGGCCCAACCCTACGACGGGTGTTAAGAATATTCTTTACCAATTAGTATAAATCCTATGGCCTTAGTTCGACTGTTTAGAATGAAATAGGAAAATTTTTCATAACTAAATACTAATACGTTCAAAATTTCATATTAATTTTTAAAAATTCTCAATAGTGTCGAATTTACTCAATGTCGAAGTGGTCCAGTGTCGAAAATGCAGGAAAACAGTGAAAGTTTTTGAAATAGTTCAGTGTCGAAATTGCTCGGTGTCGAAAATGTAGTGTCAAAATTACTTAGTGTCGAAAATACTCAGTGTCGAATTTACCCAGTGTCGAAATTACCAGCCACGCCAAAAAGCCAAAATAGTGGCAAAATAGTGGCGAAAAAGTTCTAATTTAGGGGTGTAATTTTTTAAATAGCTGTTTTTTAATTTGAAAATAATTAAATTAAGGCAAACAATTTTATTCACTGATTGCAGTTGCAAAATATTTTTTTAGCAAATATTGAGCAAGAAAAAAAAATTGGGGATGAATTTTTGTGAAATTTTTCCAATTCTTAGGGGTGTATTTTTGAAAATTTTTAGGTCGTTTCTTAGGGGTGTATTTTTCGTTTTTATTGCATTTTTTGGGAAATTTTCCAAAAAATGCCAAACTAGTGGCAAAAATAATGACGAAAAGTCAAAATAGTGGCAAGAAATTATTTTAGTGGCCAACTTCCGAAATAGTTTTTTTAGTGGCAAAGCTCCAAAATAGTGATTCCTAGTGATGAATAGTGACTTAAAACGAAGAATTCCGAGCTAAAAATGTGTTTTTCGTGCATTTCTCATCGTAACTAAGCAGCAGAAAAAATAGTCAAAAACTACGAATCCGGGGTAAAAACCCAACTCGTACTATTTTAGAGTATCTTTTTTCACTGTTCTCTGATGACTTAACGCTGTCTCGCTTTTTTCTGTTTCTATATTTACTACATAATAGTACGAGTTGGGTTTCGTCCGAATCCGGGCCCTACAAATCACCGTCTATTTTTTGCACAAAAAATGTGATGATTTCTGTTTCAAATTTGTACTTTGCTCTCTCATTTTTCCCAACTGTCTCTTTTTAATTAAGTTAACTTTGTGACACACAAATTAATTGGAAAAACGTCCAAATTGTGCTAATTGAACCATCAAAATGAATCGACGGTAAGGAAATTTTTAAAAAATTACAATTTTTGTTTACCTTATTTTTTCATGTTGCAGCTGGATTTGTAGCGACGTTTGGATGGACATTCTCCCATCTTTTGACCGTGCCCAACTCGGACTCAAAATGGCACTGATTTCCGACCGTTTCGACATTTTAGTGGACAAACATTTTGATGGAAAAAGCGAATTGACAATTTGGAGAGCAATAGAAATTCGCAAGGACAAAGGACCAAAAGCGAAACTGTCTGTACTGATTGATGGCAATTTGGTGGAATTTCCATTGCCGGACCATCCGCTTCCCAACAAAATTCGTCTTAAGAACCTTCGGATTCCGTAATTTTAAACTTTTGTTTATATTAAAGCATTTTCATATTTGTGTAGCTACATTGACCATTCCGTGATCACATTTCTTCATGCCAACAAGCAAATTTGGGACAGAATGGGCACCAAATTGGAGTTGAATATTCTAAATGTTCAGCCAATTTGGGACGTTTTTATCCGTCAAATTTGGCGCGTTTTTGCGACAAACATTCGTCATTTGTCCTTTATCGATGGCGATGTTTTTGACAATTTGCGCAGTCGCACTTCGCCAACAATTCTCACAGATCTTAACATTAATTCAATCGAATCCACTGATTTGTTCCCCGACGGAATTGCTGATGATATGCCAAACGCAACTGCTGGCCAAGCGTTGTCCAAATGGTTACACACGCAGAGCAAAAATGGTCAACCAAAGCGATTGCATTGTTATGATTATTTTGATGGATTAAATCTTGAATGGGTCAACAATTTGAAGGAGGTGGCCGGCCATATTTTTGTTAGACGAGACTCACTGACTGATTGATTGCCTTTAATATGCGTTTGCTTTTTTGTTTAGGCATTTCCCCGTGCCACTTCTTCCGTCAGTTACATTATTCGAATTGATCATGTGAGAACAATGCCAACTGATCCATTTGAATTGGTGAACGAACGGACCAAAGAAAAGTTTACATTGGAGAAAGTGCCACATTATTATGTTGTTAATTGGCTGTTGAAGCGATGTCCAATTGAGGAGACGGTTCAGTGGGAAAACGACGAAAATTGGGACGACAATTTAAACAATGTCAAATTTGAGTTGTTGCGTGGCAATCGTTCCATTGGGTGAGCGCAAAAACCAACGGAATTTAATTTTGTTTAAAAACAAAAACTTAATTTTAGGCCATTGTCTCCACCAACGGAAGAAAAAGCGGATGAAAGCAATCAAAATGTCGTCTAATTGTGCGGAAGTGAATTAATTATATTTGAGAAATTGTCGACGATTCTCACCAATTTGAGTTGATGCTCATTTTCTCTCTCAGAAATGCTTTGTTGCTTCTTACACATTTATTTGTCTGATTGTTTTCGAATTTTTGTTCAATATATGTATTTGAGAAATGGCCGATCATTTTGAGTTGGTCAATTTGAATTTGGTGATAAATGTTTATCGGAGGCCTCAAAACTCAAAATTGCTTAAAAAAACAATATTGTTTTCTTAGTCGGGGATTCGATATTGGCCGGAATAGAGAATGCCTGAATCACGATCAGTGCATTAACATTACATTTTACGCCAAATTTTTCGAAAAAATGCAAAACATTTACCAAAATTTACTAAAGATGCCTGCGGCGTGCTGACTACGAAGTTCATTAAATTCTGAGAGCTGGACCGGGAATTTTGACCAAAACCGGGACCAGAAAAGTCGGGACCGGGACCAAGTTTTTCGACCAGGACCGCAAGAAAAACCGGGACCAACCGCGTTCCAATTTTAAAATTTGAGTGCACTTTGTTACGAAAATTGCCTGTATTTAAAAACGTACCCCTAAAACTTTTTAATTTTCGTTTGGGGAAGGAATTCGAAGAAAATTTTGAGTGAGATTTGTTTTTTCTCAAAAATTTCTCATTCTCCACCAATTTCCTTCTCTTTTCTCACCCAAACCCCCCATTCTTACCAGTGCTTATTTAGTCCGCCGGGATCGGGACTGGGTAAAACCGGGAATTCCCGTCCCGGTCCCGCGCAGCTCTACTCAAAATTCTTTTTTTGAATTTAGTCATTTTTTATGAATATTACAGGGTTGCGATCTGTCCTGATTTATCAGATTTGTCCTGATTTGGAGGGTCCAAATCTGACAAAATAAAAATGTCCTGATTTGTCATATTTGTCCTGATTTGGAGGTAGCGACCAAATTTTGTCCTGATTTCTTAAATAAACTCACATTTTTGAAATTTTTGGCATAATGTCACTATTTTATCAATAAATATAAGATTAGTGGCAAAATTTGGTTATTTTTGACAAAAAAACTGTTAACAAATCGATTAAAAATCGCAAATAATTTTTCCCGGCGGCGCCTATCAGCACTGCCGGATCCCCTGTCCATCCTCCAAAATTTTTTGTAAAAACGCGCGCAAAAAAAGCGTTTTTAAAGCAAAAAAGTCGTCGCTTGACTTTTAATTTAAAAGAAAAAATTGGCCTTTTTTGGACAAAATCTGTTAACAAAATATACTCAAATTTTCAAAAAATTTTCCGTCGGCGCCTATCGGCACCGCCGGACCCTCCCCCACGCCAGTTCCCAAAAGTTTCTTGGAAAAATGTGCCGCAAGAAAATTGTTAATATTTTGATTTTTTGATCCCGAATGCGCTAAAATTTATGATTTGATAATTTTCTTCCCAAAATTGTTAAAATCGATAATGAGAGACAAAAATATGATATTTGATACATTTTGATTTAATAAATCGTAAAAATAACTGATTTGAAGCAGTTTTGCAAAATGTCCTGATTTTCGGCCCCAAAATCTGATTTTTTGAGCCTGATGTTCTGATTTTGAAAAATTTTCGATCGCAACCCTGAACTAAACTAAAAAGTTTATTTATGTTGTGAAAAAAATAAGCAAAAATGATCAAATATTTTTTATTTTTCAATTTGATCGCTATAAAATATAAATTTTAAGCAGGAAAAACCGTAGTTGATTTTGATTTGGGCAAGGACCCTGTTTTTGCAATATTACATATTTAAAAAAATATTTATGTGAAGGGTTTGACGGAAAAATTTTTTAAAACTAATTTGTAAGTTGTTTTTTGTAACAGATTTTGATCAAAAAACAAATTTTTTGGCTAGAATTTTGAAAACCTAAAGAAATAAGTGGACCGAAGGTGGGGAAATTTGTTTGGTGTGAAACGGAGAAAAAAAATTCTCCTGAAAATGTAAAATATTGGCAAAATATGGCCAATTAAAAAATGAACATAACGCCATAATATTCATAAATGATTAAATTCAAAAATCTTTTTGAAATGTCTTTGCATTTTTCGAAAAATTCAGCGTAAAGTGTATTTTAAATGCATACAACGTCATAACCCCACTGATCATGATTCTGGCTGGCATCTCTAATCCGGCCAATTATCGAATCCCCGACTAAGAAACCAATAAAATTGGTTTTGAGCAATTTTGAGTTTTGGGGCCTCCGGTAAAAATTTATCCAAATTTCAATTGACCAACTCAAAAATGATCGGCCATTTCTCAAATACATATATTGAACAAAAATTCGAAAACAATCAGACAAATAAATGTGTAAGAAGCAACAAAGCATTTCTGAGAGAGAAAATGAGCATCAACTCAAATTGGTGAGAATCGTCGACAATTTCTCAAATATAATTAATTAATTCACTTCCGCGCACTCAGACGACATTTTGGTTGCTTTCATCCGCTTTTTCTTCCGTTGGTGGAGACAATGGCCTAAAATTAAGTTTTTGTTTTTAAACAAAATTAAATTCCGTTGGTTTTTGCGCTCACCCAATGGAACGATTGCCACGCAACAACTCAAATTTGACATTGTTTAAATTGTCGTCCCAATTTCCGTCGTTTTCCCACTGAACCGTCTCCTCAATTGGGCATCGCTTCAACAGCCAATAAAAAGTGTCTTCATTTATTAGTGTCAGCTTTTCTTTGGTCCGTTCATTCACCAATTCAAATGGCTTATACACTTTTATCGCACCGTCAATTCGAATAATGTAACTGGCGGAAGAAGTGGCACGGAGAAATGCCTTAAATAAAAAAAAAACGCAAATTAAAGGTAATTAATCAATTAGTCAGTCAGTTGTTTAATGAAATATGGCCGGCCACCTCTTTGAAATTGTTGACCAATTTAAGATTTGGTGGATTCGAATAATAACGATAGGCGCCTAATTAAATGAAAACAATTTGAATTTTTAATAAAAATTTAATAATGGTAAATGCCATTCATTCACTGCTCGCTCACCCAACCGTTTGAACAGCCAATTAAAATGTGCTTTTTTGCTCAGTGTCAAATTTCTGGTTAATAAATTGCATTGAAATTTTGAAAAATTTTCCCGGCGGCGCCTATCGACACCGCCGGACCTAAAAATCCTTAATTTTCTTGAAAATGTGCTAAAAATTGTTAAATTTAGTCACTTTTTCTACAAAAACTCTTAACAAATCGCATTAAAAATAACTGAAAATTTTCCCAGCGGCGCCTATCGGCACCGCTGGACCCCTCCCCAAGTTCCCCTAATCTTCTTTGGATAAAGCGCGCCGCAAAAATGGTGTAACGGTCCCAAAAAATTCCAAAACAATGTAAAATTACACAAATATTTTGAAAATCAATAAAAAAAATTTTCAAATAAATATATTAAAAACAGTTTGAAATCACCTTTTATGTGGTTAAGAATTTTAAAATTTAGCCCATTATATTTTAAAAATTTTTAATTATATTTTATATTTTTTTGAAAAATTCCGACTTCCGACATTTTTGGGGTCGGAATTCCACTTCCGAAAAATTTACGCACAAAAGATTAGTCCGTCGGCGAGTCGTGCGTCGGCGAGTTGAACTGTTCCCTAAAATATACTAGGGCGAGGATTCTTAGGTTTTTATTTATTTTTTTCTGCGGCTTTAACTCGATGAGAAATGCACGAAAAACACATTTTTTGTTCGGAAATTGTTCGTTTTATCGCCCTTAAAATCCTCATTTTGGATATTCGCCCCTAAAATCGCATAAGTTTTTATCAAATGGAAGGCTATTTTATACAGTTGCACGGGACCGGGAAAAAACTTGGGATATTTTATTTATTAATTAAAATTTCAATTACAAAAATGGTAAAGAAAATATAAAAAATATTCTATTCAAGTGGGGAATTGAGCCCAAGCGACAAATAATGAAAGTCAGAAGGTTTAGCCACTAGACCACATAACGATGTGAAAAAAAAGGCAATGAATAAAATAATAATTAATTTTTTTTTTTCTCAAAGATTTCTCCTTCTCACCAGTTCCCTTTTCTTTTCTCACCCAGACCCCGATTCTTACCAGTGCTTATTTAGTCCCGCCGGGACCGGGACTGGCAGAACCGGGACCGGGATTTCCATTTTTTCAAAAACCGGGACCGGGACCTGAAAAAAACCGGGATTTCCCGACCCGGTCCCGTGCAACTCTACTATTTTATGTAAAACAATCACCAAAATTTTAAATAAATTTTTTTGTCACTTTCGGACGGAAATGGGGTAACAATAGTAAGATTCGAACGAAAGAACCAAAGAATGAAAGAGAGAGATTTATGAGATAAAACGAAAGATCAAATCCGAAATCCAATTGGTTGAGATCGTCGACCATTTCTTAAACATAATTAATTTTCGTTGCTTTCATTCATTCGTCCGCTTCTTCTTTTTCTTCATTCCGCTGGCGACAACAATAGCCTAAAATTAGTTGCAATTTGCATTTGGATGAATTATTTTTCTGCTTTCACCAATGCTATCATTGTCACGCCACAAATTAAATTCGACAGTGTTCAAATTGTCATCGCAATTCTCGTCGTTTTCCCATTGAACCGCCGTTTACCGTTAAAAAATTAAAATTTTTTATATTTAGTGTGAACCTTAAAACAGGGAAAGTACCTCAAATTCCTCATCCTTTTTTGCGTCTCGAATAGCCCCCAGCTTTTCCCCTTTTGTCATTAGCCATTTTATCAACAATTACTGCAATTAATTAATTACATGCACATAAAATACAATGGAAATGGATGCATTTTGCGAGCAAGCAAAGAAAAGGAGCGGCAAGTTCAAGGAAAGAGTCGCGCAATTGCGCTCGACTAACCCTGAGGGCGATTTGTCAAACGCAAAAGTGGGGACTTGAAAATTGACTATTTCCCTAAGAAATTTCGCTAAATTTTCCAATTTTTCTGCGTTCGACATCCTTTCCTCGTGCGTTCGAACGCAAGAGGAGGGGCTGAATAATTCCTAAAATTTTGCCTATTTTTTAAAAAAAAAAGTGCACCGAAAAAACTGGCATGAAAAAAAAGTAAAGTCGTGAAAAGCAAAAAAAAAAAAGGTCTTCACCGGGGCAAAAATGGTCGAACGCAAAATTTTTGACGCTGACCCCCCCTAGGGGGGGGGGGGTCATCGCCGAACGCACGACCCTTTTCCTGACCCCCCCCCTTGCACAGGTATAAAGCAAAGGTCAAATACAAACAGACAAACAAACAATTAGGCAATATTTAAAAGACAAAATGCCACCAATATATCATTTCGATCAGATAATTGCATCAATTAATTGATTAATTCATTCATTTAGTTTGTAAAAGATATATTTGTCCTCTTTTGGAATATACGATGAAAAGTGAAACCCAATATATAAAATTCCATGATTTTTCCGCACCTCGGGACTATTTTTTATGATGATTAGAGGTCAATATTTAGTTTTTAATGCGCAAAATTTTAACAGTACGCATGAAACTGAAAAAATTAGAAAACACTTATGTATTTTGAAAAAAAATCAGGTTTATGAAAATTACATTTTCTCCTTTTCCATTTTTTTCTGCTTCGTTTGAATTGTCCATATTTTTTAGGTGATACTTTTTTAAATTAAATATTCAGGAAGGCTAAAAAAGCAAATAATAAATATGTAATGGTAAAGCAGAAAAATTAGTGCTGACTGAAACCAAAAGTGAAAGAAATTGGACGAAAAAAAGAATTTGTGTCAAAAATAAAGGAAAAAGAGAAGAATGAATTAAGGAGGAGGGAAAAGAAGCACTTTAATAGTGAAAGTATGTGCTGTACGGAGATATTAACAGACATTTCGAGAGTCAAAACTGCCGACGAGACCCAACGGACACACATTTCCTAAAATTTTATCCCAAAATACCCCCGATTCTTTTTTTGGCCCAAAAAATTGCCATGAAAAGCAACAAAAAAAAAACAACAAAAGTTTTTCGGGTTCCTCTCATCCTTTTTTGTGATTATTTTGATTTGTATTTTTTTCGATTTTCAAAAACCATTCAACTGTACGCACTGCTCCTCTCTCTGTTTTAAGCAGTTTGTAAACATTTGCTAAATTACTACGTTTAATTTGGACGACACCCAACTCGTACTGCCCCAACTCGTACTGTTTTTTGACAAAAAAATGGTCATAACTTTTGTCAAAGTTGACCAAATTAAATATTCTTGGTACCATTCGGTAGCCCTTAATGTTCTCTATCTAACCACCAAGTTTCAAAAAATTTGATAAAGTTTGAAAAAAGTTATGGACGAAAAAAATTTTTTTTACGATTTTTGGCCATAACTTTTTTGAAAAGCAATAAAATTTTCTTATATTTTGCATATAGATGGAGAACATTAAGGGCTATCGAATGGTACCAAGAATGTTTAATTTGGTCGACCTTGACAAAAGTTATAACCATTTTTTTGTCGAAAAACAGTACGAGTTGGGGCAGTACGAGTTGGCCTAGTACGAGTTGGGTTTTTACCGTTTAATTTGTGGTAATTACCCCCCCCCCCTCCCCCTCTCTTTCGCTTCCTTCTCAAATGCTTATTGGCGGCTTTTCGAATTTTTTCCTAATTTAAGAGAATAAACACGCATCAGTCAATGAATCATTGTTTAATCAATTTTTTTTTTTTCTAGCAATGTCTTCGGCAGTAAATCCGACAATTTTAATCAAAACGAATTCCTCTGGGTAAAAAGCGCAAGGACATACAGTAACTGAAAAGAGGAGATGATGAAATTTTGTTTTGTTATTTGCTTAGATTATTATTAAATCTTTGTTTGTATTATTTTCAAGGAATTCAAGAAAAAGTGGAATAAAAACGAAAAATATTCCCTAAGAACCGACCCTAAAATTTTCAAAAAATATATCATTATTTTTTTCTTGATAGTACATACAGTCATGGTCATATCTTTATTTTACAGCCCTAAATATATTCACATAATATAAACAATATAACAAAACACACACAAACAACAATTTCACTAAACGAGTAACATTTGTACATGAAATACAGTGGCAAAAATACATATACGAAATGTAGTACAATACAGGTTACAAGGTTATAAGGCATCACATGGAAATGGGTCAATGTCAACACAAATTGCTGGGCAATGTTCAGCCGTGGCACATCACTTAAATTCCGCCGGAGAAGACGCCCATCAGCCATAATACACCAGATTATTCTTCTTCAAGCCTTGCACCTGAAAATTTGGGCGTTTTTTCTCCAAAATTTCTCAAATTGTTACAATTACCTCCAGAATTCCGTCCATGAAATCCTCATGGAGAATTTTGGTGGAGTCACGACGAAGAGCAACCATTCCCTGTAAAAAAAGAGATAAGCTGATGCATATTCTCAAAAAATGTTTATCCGCTCACCGCTTCCACACAAACTGCTCGACATTGTGCTCCGTTGAAGTCCTCAATGCAGCGCGACAGCTCAACAAAGTTGACATTTTTGCTGAAAATGAGGAATAATTAGACTATTTCCTAATTCTGTCACCGACTCGACGTTCATCCGGCGCGAATGAATGCGAAGAATTTGTTCCCTGCCCTTCTCATTTGGTGCTGGGAATTCGATTTTGCGGTCAAAACGTCCGGAGAGAAGGAGGGCCGGGTCGAGCACATCAACACGATTTGTCGCAGCAATGACCTGCGTTAAACAAACAAAATGAATGTGAATTGATTGGCTTGCTCCACCACTCATTTTGATGTCGTCGTTGGGTTGGAATCCGTCGAGTTGGTTCAGCAACTCCAACATCGTCCGCTGAATGTCTCGGTCCCCCGTGTCAGAGGCGTCGAATCGTTTCGTGCCTGGGTTGAAAAAGGAATAAACACAATGTCAGTAAAGCAAAATCAAAAATACGCGCACCAATCGAATCCAATTCGTCAATGAAAATGATGGCCGGCGCCTTCTGTTTGGCCAATTCGAATGCGTTCTGCACCATCTTCGCCCCGTCGCCGAGGCCCACTTGGTTCAGCAGAGTACCGGACAAGCGTAGAAAGGTGGCCTGTGTTTGAGAAGCAACGGCACGGGCGAGCAATGTTTTGCCAGTTCCTTAAAAAAGAGAGAAATTGCCGCCACCTATCAGCAAAATGAAAATGCGAATTGATTTGTGAGAAAACAACACCTGGAGGCCCATACATGAGCACGCCCTTCGGTGGATGAATGCCAATCTTTATGAACAGCTCCTTTTTGGTCATTGGAAGCACCTGAAAATGAGAAAATGGGAAATTTTGATCCAAAATTGTTTTTTGAAACGTACAATGGCCTCTTTCAATTCTTTGATTTGCGTCTCGCATCCGCCAATTTCGCTGTACGTCTCCGTCGGTTTTTCCACCACTTCCATGGCCTTGACGCGTCGGTCAAAATGGGGCGGCAATTTTGCGATGATGTGAAAAGTGTCGTCGTTGACGCCGATCAGGTCGCCCGGCTTCAGCTCGTCTGGGCCGACGAGACCAATGCGAGGCAAAAACATGACGAGTCCCTTCGATATTTTGATGACGGCGCCTCTTTTCTGAAGCGCATCCAAGTCGCTGCTCGAGCCTTCTTCTACTCCTTCCGCTTGGTCATCCGCGAGGTCCAGAATTTCCACGACATTGGCCACCTGCCACGGCATTTTCATGTACTGAAAATGCTTTTCGTCAAAATTTGTCGTTCCTCCTTTTGTTTGTTTGCTCTCACTTTCTTCATCTGTTTGTTGTTCTCCTTCGTCTTCGTCCCCAGTGTTTTGATGTTGTACGCGATTTTGCGCATTTCGTCCCTCATGATGCGAATTTCTTCGTCGAGCTGTTGTACGCGTTCGTCAATTTGGGCGGAAGACATCTCCAACACTTCAGCGTCTGTCTGAAAATTGAAAAAATGAAATGACATCGAAACGGATGAAATGAAAAGCACCAATCGCTCACCACATCTCCGGCAGGGTGCGCCATCTTCTCGTTGTGTTACGCCCCGTTAGTAAAAATGTGAGAAAAAGCATCATAACAGCGCCTTTTATACACAATTTTGGGTGGTTTTTTTTTTGTATTGTGTGCAGTTGCGTTGCAGTGCGCCAAAATGTGCGAGAGTTTTCTATTTTGAATTTTTTTTTTTTAAATTCAGCCAAAAATTTGGCATGAGGTTGAATCTATTAATGACTAGGATATCTAACATTATTAGAAAATCCGTACTGCTCATTAATGATCAAACCAAAATTCTAAAACATCGTTCAAATACAAAGTTTGTAAAAGATATATTCGTCCTCTTTTGGAATATGCGATGAAAATTCTATTTATTATTTAATTTCGAAACAAATTACATTTTTTGTGAGAGAAATACAGTGCCCCAAAAAGTCTTGACTCAAATCTGAAAAAGTATCTTATAGTTCATTTAAAAACTTGAAATAATTCATGCTTGCATAACTTTGGTTGCTGATCAAAAAAGTCTCTTACACCAACTTGATCAGATCACTCCTTCTTAGTGACCGGGACACCCAAAATATTGGGGAAATTTTCGAAATCCCTAGGGGGCTGGAAATTTTTTCTAGAGAAAATGGGCAAGCCCACTGGAAAGAGCACAAAATTTGCTACCGAATTGCTTTTGGAATGGTGGTGCTACGATTTGTATATAGAAGGTTATACTTGGTTGAATAATTGATCACCACAAAAATGATCAATTTTTGATCAGTGCCATAACTTTTCGTAGAAGCATCTAAATTAAACAATATTGGTATCTTTTGATAGCCCTAAGTGTCCTCTATTTGCTTTTAAGATTTCAAAAAATTTGGTTGTGTTTCAAAAAAGTTGTGGCTTGTAAATTTCAAAAATTGATTTGGTAAACTTTTTTGGGCAGAATTTTTTTTGAAACTCAACCGAATTTTCTGAAATTTTAAAGGAAAATAAAGGACACTTAGGGCTATCAAATGATATCAAAAATGTTTAATTAGGATGCTTCTTAAAAAAGTTACGGTGCCTTAAATTTGTCAAATTATTCTATGGTCGTGTCTTTTTTTTTTGTGGTCGTGTAAACATAAATAGAGCCAAATATATTTATTATTATTAGCTTATTATTCAATTATAAATTAAATAATTAATTAATCATTCGAATAACTCTTCCGTACTGAAATGACCCGCCCCTTCCGATCATCACTCATTCGGACTTTTTGCACTTCGCCCACACTCGGACTTTTTGCACTTCGACTCACCACGAACAGAGCGAAGAATACGATTTGCTTAATTGGCTGTTGCAACGATGCCCAATTGGGGAGACGGCGACGGAGCCAGTTAAGTGGAAAAACCGCGAAAATTTGGATGCCAATTTTATCTATATCAGATTTGAGCTGCGGTCTGCCAATGATTCGGGTGCCAATTTGAACAATATCCGATTTGAGTTGTGCGATGGAAATGCTTGCATTGGGTGAGTAGCAAAAGCAATTTTTTAATTTGTCGACAAAATGAAAATAATTTTAGACAATTGTCGCCACCATCAGTGGAAGAAGAAGAAGAAGAAGCGGATCAGAGCAACGGAAATTAATGAGAAATGATCGATCTCATCAATAGGAAACGGATTTTGTGCCATCATTTTCTCTTGGAAATGCTTTTGTTGATTATTTCGTTGGAATAAAACGTACATTTAATACAGTGGTGTGATCTGTTGTTCTTATTTCTATGAAATCTGGTTAAAAAGTTTTATTAGGTCGGGATCACCTTCTTTTTGAAGAAAGTTTTTTTTAATGTCATAAAAACATGCTTTCAAGGGTTTTCGGGGTCGCTAGTCACAAATCTGACATCCATTTCGACTAAATTCGAACCACGAACCGTTTCGAACAAAAATATTTTTAAAATTCTCACTTTGGTTCCTAAATTGACCAAATAAGCCAAATTTAGTCAGGAATCATTGCAACAACAAAATAAGGTCAATAAGCACAGTTACCAACATAAAAGTGAATTTTCAGTCTTTCGAATGATATCAATAGGGATCATTTATTTATGTAAGAAAAATCGCGAAATATGTAAATAAAATATGTATAAAAAACACTGAAATATGTATGAAATATGTACAAAAATCCAGAAATATGTACTAAAATATGTAAATAAAATTTTATAAATGGTGATTTTTTGGAAAAAAATTCTTTCTAAATGGTGAAATAGGCACAAATTGCCATAAAAATGACCTAAATAGGCTTAAAATTATCTTTTAGTAATTTAAAAATTAATTTTTGGTATTCCATTTTTGAAAAAAAAAACTCTTTTTTGGGGGACATTGTCAAAATTAATTTCTATAAATTCTCAAATTTTTGAAAAAAATTGCGAAATTTTGAATATTTTTGGGGTATTTCATAAAAAAATTCCCTAAAAATTCTCAAAAAATGCAAAATATGTACGAAAAAATGCGAAAAAGTCCAAAATATGTATATAAATATGTACATATGTAATATGTAGAAAAATCCGAAAATATGTAAAAAAATGTAAATAAAAGTCCCAACTTTTGTTGGCAAACCCAAAAAAGAAAGGGTTTTTCCTACTAATTATACTATGGAGAAGCCAGGAAAAAAACATGTATTTACATAAAAAAATGATCCCTAGATATCAATTTTCGGTTTAGTTTGTAATAAAGCGAGTTATGGCTGATTAAAATATGGAAATCCATTTCGATTTCATAGTCTATTCCATTTTCGGGGTGCTAAAAAATGTTACTTTAAATTGTTAGCTATGTGCTAATAAAACTTAGATTTTAAGAAAATTCTTTAGCTTAAAATGAATTTTTCTCTCTGAGACGGAGTTGGCCCCTTATACACTAAGACGGAGTTGGCTCAGACGGAGTTGGCCTGTTTCGGGACCTCCCTCCACTTATTTTGAAAAAAAATTTCGTTCATAGATTTAATACCAATTGGAATCTTTATTAATAAATTAAATTAAAATCACGTGCAGAAACGTACCAGGTGTTTTCGACAGTGGTTGATTTCGACAGTATTTTTTTAATTAGTTTTTTACATAATTTATTGTACATATGAATTACTATTATAATTAGGGAACGGATTTTAGGTTTTAACCTATTTTTTTGCGGTTAGTACTTGATGAGAGAAGCACGAAAAACGCATTTTCTCCGAACAATTTTTGATTTAGAGCGACTTATTAGCACCTAAAAAACCTAAAATGGGGTGGTAAGCACCTATTTTGGCCTTTTTCCAGAAATTTCATAGCAAAAATGCAATAAAAACGAAAAATAACCCCTAAGATTGATTTCAAAACTTATTTAATTATTTTCTTGAAAGTTGCAATTTTGCGGGTGAAATTGGTCAAAAATGAGTCATTTTTGGGATTTTTGTGCATAAAGACACTGGTTTTTCCAATTTTTTGCACCTATTTTCGCAAAATAAGCTTTACTGTCGAAATCAATCACCGTCGAAACCAACACTGTCGAGATCACCACTGTCGAAAACTAACAGCACCATTTTTTTTACTCACATCTTGTTTTAAAATGGTAAAATAACGTCAAATATAAAAGTTTGACTTTAGCTTATTACCAGGGAACGGATTTTTAGGTTTTCACCTATTTTTTTTGCAGATAGCATATGCCGAGATAAAGCGCAAAAAACACATTTTCTTCGATCAATTTCCGATTTAGAGTAACTTTTTAGCAACTATTTTTAACTATTTTCGCTTATGAAATTTTTTAACAACTATTTTTGCTTGTGAAAATTAAAAATAACTATTTTTTCAACTATTTCTGCTTTTCAACAGAAAAATTATTATGAAAAAAGCAATAAAAAACAAAAACACCCCTAAGAATCGACTTTTCAAAAAGCAAAAATCCTGGCCATGATTTGACGGACAATGAAAAAATTTTACGCCTGAAAATCTTAAAATATGTTTAATTTACAATTATTACCGAAATGGATAAAAAATGAGTCAATTTTTGGAAAATTCACACATTGATTGACATGTTTTTCCAATTTTTTGCAACTTTTTTAGCAACTATTTTCAACATTTCTTCAGCGGCAGTATGTGACGTACAGTACTAAAAATTTGAATCATACTGTAGGTTTTGTCGCTCCTTTTTATTGTTCATTTGTCAGAATGATTAGGAGGACCACACTTTCTTGAGAAAGAGACCTTATCGGCATCAGCGACCGGAACGGCAATTTGAGGAGTTTGGCGTTGCCAGAGGAACGGGAGAAACTCCCACACAGCCAAGAGATGGTCTCTTGGCCACAAATAACATTGCGACCCAAAACCATTATAATTATATTCGTGTTCAGCCAGAAAATATTAAACAGTTATTATTATATCCAATTAATTTTTAATGGCACCGCCCGTCGAAAAAAAGAAAAAACTTTCCTCCGCCGACCATCGCCCAATTTCTTCTGCAGCAATTAGTGAACATGAACAGCAACCGATGGGTTTAGTTGTGACATCATCATTTTTTGGAAGCAAAACGAGACGACATTTAAGGCAAATGTGAGCAAAAATTTTAGGAAAATTATGGGAATTTTTAGTATTTTTAATTATCCTGCGATTTTTGCATAATTACAGTTAGATTTGTACGGATGTTTGGATGGACATTCTCCCATTTTTTGACCGTCCTCAACTCTGTCTCAAAATGGCAATTCTTTCGCCTCGTTTCGATGTTTTAGTGGACGCGCATTTCGATGGCAAAAGCAAATTGACAATTTGGAAACAAATCTCAATTCTAAAAGACACTGACGCGGAAATGCCAAAACTGTCTGTGTCTATTGGCCATCATACCAATTCAATTGAATTCCCTTGGCCCGATCGTCCGCTGTCCGACAAAATTCGCTTTAGTCTCCTTCATATTTTGTAAACTCAAATATTCAATGTACAAAAACAAACAAACAATTTATTTGAGCACTTTCAGGTACATTGACTATTTTGTGCTCGCTTTTCTCCGCTCAAATAAACAAATTTTTGACAAAAGAGGGCATCAGTTTTTATTTGTCGGATGATTCGCACAAAATGGCCGTCAATTCTCTCCGAGCAAAACATCAATTCAATCGAAACAGATGGTAATTCGCTCTATGTGCTTGGTGATTTTGAGGCGATCGAATCGAAGAATTTATCGAAAATAATTGGTGCTTCTAATTGGTTTACTGCTACCTCTGCTGCTGACCATGTTTTGACCAAATGGTTGCACACTCCGACAAAAGATGGCCAAACGAAGCAATTGCGTTGCAGTGTTGAGTATGCATTTCAAAAAGGAGAATTGATCAACAATTTCAAGAAGGTCGTCCCAATTTTCTTTTGACATTAATTCTTTTATTTATTTTTATTGCTTTTTTGAACCGATATTTTTTAAGAAATTTTCTATGAACTTTTTCATAAAAAGGGGGTATGAAAGTGGTTAATCTCGCAGATTTCGAGAATTTCCTTGGTTTTAGACAAAAAAGCTGGGAATTCCGTGTTTTGCTACCCCCCCCCCTTCGAAAAAAATTTAAAATTCATATTTTTGGATTTAGTCACTGATCACGAATATGGTGTCATAAAATTTCGAAACAAACACCTTCGTCGTGATCAGTGACCTCGGAAATCCTAAAATATGATTTTTTTTTTTAATTTTCAAGGGGGGGGGGGATAACAAAACACGGAAGCACCAAAAGCTAACTTTAACTAAATAGTAATGCTCGATTTTGGGTATAGGCGCGTGAATATCACAGAACAGCTATAGCATTATCATAAAAATGCCAACTTTTGCTTTAACACGGAACTCTCAATATTTTGATTTTGATTGCTTTCTCATTATTTAGGCATTTCTCCGTGCCACCATTTCAGTCACTTACATTATTCGTTTTGAACTGCTCGAATCAATGCCAATTGAGCCGTTTGAATTGGTCAATGAACAAACCAATGAAAAGCTGAGAGCAAAAATCAGAAAATAATTGGGTGATGAAGCGATGCCAAATTGGGCAAATTGTTAAATGGAAAGACGAAAAGTTGAACAATGTCAGCATTATTTTGAGTGGCGCTAATTGCATTGGGTGAGCATTTATTTATTATATAGAATTGCCATTAATAAAAAAATTTGAGATAAATAAATTTTGGCATTTATTTAGGCCATTGTCGCCACCTTCGAACTGTGCGGAGTCAAATAATTGAGAATTGATCGGCTTTTTTTGAGATTTTTGATGTGACAAATTGATCTGAATCTGATCTTTTTTTTGATGCTCAATTTTGCTCATTAATTTTGATGATTTTTTCAAAGGAATATTTTTTTTATGTTTGACTTAAGTGCACCAATTAGGGCTGCTCAAGAATTAAAATTTTCCGAGAACCATTAATATTCTTGATTTTGAGACCGGAAATTGACCGCCGAGATTCGAAAACCCAAAAGCAAGGAATTGTTCAGACCGTTTTTCTCATTCACTTATTTAATTCGTATTTTTAGCAGGCCATTTTAGGCTTTTAGTGATTTCGGTAACCCCCAATTATCAATAAACAATTTCGAATACTAATTTTTATTTTGCATTACTCCCACTCTTGTTTATTTATTTATTTATTTATTTGAGCAAACCGCAAGGCAACATGTAATTGCACTTATAGCGGAAAACAAAGTAATGAATACAATTTAAAAAAAAATATGATATGGTCAATACAGTAAAATACATAAAATAAAATAAAAAAGGGATGAATTACCACTCAGGACTTATTTTCTAAATAAAATTCTCTCAGAAAATTTTTAAATTTAGCTAAACTTCCGATTTCCATAGCCGTTTTGGGTAGACAATTCCAGGGATTAATTGTACGAATAAAAAAGTTATTTCGAGATTTATTACTGCATCTTTTGTTTTGAATCCTAAATGTTTTTCGTTGCGACCTTGAAGAAAATTCAAAATATTTTTTTGGGTCTAAATGAGTTAAGCCCCTAATTATTTTGAAAGTCATATTCATATCAGTGAGCGACCTTCGAGTACTTAATTTCTCCAATTTGCAAATCTCAAGTCTTTTTTCATATGGTATTTCCTTGAGGCCACATTTTTTGTATACGATTCTTGTGAAATATTTTTGAACCTTTTCTATTCTTTTACTCTGTTCTTTTGAGGAGATATTCCAAATTTCGGATGCGTATTCGAGGTGAGGTCTTATATAGCTTTTATATGCTAGGATTAAGGTACTGATATTCCTTGTTTTTAATATTTTTAAAATTTGATATGCCTTGAAATAAGCCGCCTTTAAAATTTTTGAAATATGATTGTTAAATGAGAGCTTTTGATCAACCAAAACTCCCAGATCACGGACACAATCTACGCTTAAAATTACTTTCTCGCCAATTTTATACTCATGTTTAGGATTATTTTTTCCTAAATATAATACTGCGCATTTTTCATGCGAAATGGCTATGCCATTATCTTTAGACCATTTGGCTAAGTTAGCCAACGCTAAAGAGAGTAAATCCCTTTTCGCGTCATTATCATGCGAAATGTAAATTTTAACATCATCGGCATACAATTTAATTCCGACTTCAGGCGGAATATAATTAGTAAGGTCATTTATAAAAATCAAAAAAAGAAGAGGCCCGAGGACACTGCCCTGTGGGACACCGGAATAAGTTCTAAAACTTTCGGAATAATACTCTCCAATTTTAACTCTATATGATCTGTACGTTAGAAAATTTTGAAGAAATTTCAGTATTTTCCCAGAAATACCTATGTTCTGAAGTTTAACAATTAACAAATTTATTGGCACCGAATCAAATGCTTTTTCAAAATCTATAAAAATTATATCAAATTTTGTCCATCTTCTATTGATTTATAAAAATAATCCAGAGAGACCAACAACTGTGTGGTGGTCGACCTGGATTTCAAAAAACCAAATTGTTCATCTGTTAAAATCTTATATTTTTCAAGATGTTTAACAATATTCCATGCTAATAGTCGCTCAAAAACCCTACATAAAGTACATGTCAGAGAGATGGGACGGTAATTATTTGGATTCGATTTGTCTCCTTTTTTATAAATTGGAATTATAAAAGAAGTACGCCATAAGATTGGGATTTCCCCATAATCTAAAACCATTCGGAAGAGTTCACTTATGATAGGTGCCAATAGATCTGCGCATTGCTTAATCAATATATAAGGTAAACCGTCTGGGGATGTTGAATTTCTGTTGGGTAATTTCCTTAATGCCTTCCAGACCAAGGCAGCATTTAATTCGATATCTGTTATGCTATTTATATTATTTTTAATTGGATAATTCGTATTATAATTTCTTTGCATAAAATTTTGTTGAAATATTTTACCAAAAAGCATACATTTCTGCCTATCCTCAGTGTAAATTCTGCCTTGGTCATCGAAAAGCAATCTTATTTCTCTGTCAGAATTAAATTTGTTGCCGATGTATTTAAAAATAGCCAAATTGCCTTTATTAACAAATTGGCTTTCTTTCTTATCATTAATATTTTTTAATTCCCTTTTCAGATTCCTACTTAAAATTTTGTATTGTATTTTATGTTGTCCATGATCAGGGTATTCTCTAATAAGCCTGTGTATTTTTAATTTTTCGGAGTATAATTTTTTTATTTTTTGTGGATAATTGGTTTTTAGAACTTTTCTTAATATTTTTTTAGGAAATAATTGATCAAAGGAATTATAAAGTTCGCCAACGAGAAAATTGTATTTGTCGTTAACTTTAAATAATTTCGGTAAATGTAGATCAATGCGTTTTTGCTCTAGCTCATTTCTAAGTTTTAGAAAATTTTTTGTTTTAAACTCTCTAATATAAATTTTTTCTTTTTTGGTGATCGAAAAGCTCCCATTAATTTTAAATTCTATCATGTGGTGATCTGATGTTGAAAAACTTTCTGTAACATTTGTGTCATAAACTAATTGCTTAGGATTTGAAAGCACTAAATCTAAAATGTTGTTACCACGTGTTGTTTGTTTTACATGTTGAACCAATTGTTTTTGTGCGACAAAATCAATAAATAATTTCGAATGATTATTGTTCACTATTCGGTAATTAATCCAGTCAATTCCCGGCAAATTCAGATCACCACAGATAAGAATATTATTATAATTAAATTCCATAATATAATCTAATAATTTTTTAAAATTTGGTGTTGAACATTGAGGCGGCTTATACAATGCAAAAAGGTGAATCACTTTTACTAGACAGAGTTTAATGTGAATTATTTCACACTGAAATTTTGTCCCAGAAAAAACTTCAAGCATAGGAATATCAGTGCTTATTAGTATAGCACATCCTCCACCTCGTTTACTTAGCCGATTTGCTAAAATGGGTGTATATTTGCCGCCTATAGATAAATCTGATGAAATCGAATTTCTGGTATTTAACCAGGTCTCGGAAATGATTAGGATTTTTGGTTGCTTTTCTTCAATTACAAATTTTAAGTCCGGGATTTTGTTAGAGAGTGAGCGAGCATTAAAAAGCAAACATTTTATTTCATTTATAATTTTTTGCGGTTTGCTCGCGCACCCCTACGAAACCCTAGTCCTGAGTGGTTTTGGGTTGGACAAGGTTTTGAGTTCCAGGTCAATGACGATGTATTTATACACGCCAGCGGCCTGGTTTGCCTCAAAAGCCTTTTTTCGGAGGTCATACAATATTTGCAATTCACTTAGGGTCATATCACGTCTGGCGGTCAAATTATGAGGAATCACAGGCATTTTGAAAAGTGTGGAACGGAATTTGTATAGGAACAGATTGCGGGATTTTTGGGAGGAAAAGGGAATTTTGACAATTCTCGGTTTTGCATTTTCCTCACGTGCCGTCCGCGGATGTCTGTGAACATTGTCGAGGTCAATTTCGTCCAGCAGACCACATTCTTCAGCAATTTGTTTGACAACAGTCTTTTTCATTGAGGTGCTCCGGCAGGCGTTCAACAACTGCTCGCTTCGACTTTTGTTTGATCAGTTCCGAGTCGACGATGGCATTGTTGAGCATTCGCGCGATTTGGGATGGACCAAATTGCGGAGGACAGCCCCACGGAATTTTTGGTGCAACTGTGGGATTGCTGTTGTTGTGTCCATTAATATTTTGAGGATTTGTTGCCGTTTGTGCGACAAGGGATGCCACCAAACCTTCCAACTTCTCTAATCGTAAATTTAGCTGGTCCAAAGAATTGGCAGCAACTTTCTCTTTTCCATGGGCTTGCAAAAGTTGTTGAAGCAACTTCTCAAGGTTGTCAATTCGGTGAGAGAATGCCGCGAATTGTTGCTCAGACGAGCTTGCCGAAGTGTTCGCCAAGTCGTCGTCATGTCGTCGTTTAGATTTGGGCATTTTTGGGGATTTTTTTTGGAGGAGAGAAAAGGAAGTATCGATTTGTCAATTTAAAAACTCGGACTCCCTCTCTTATAATTTTTTACCGTTCTATTAAAAACTAATTCGGTGATGAAGCGATGCCAAATTGAACAAATTATTCATTGGGAGACAAAAATTTGGACAATTTGAATAATGAATGATGATTATTGAGTAATGATTTGATTGAAAATGCCCCTCTCGCTTTTATTTGTTTGGTTTCATTCGCTCGAAATATTTATTGGCGCTTGCTTTTTTGTAGGAAATTAAAATTTTCGTCTTTTTGCTCTCAAATCCGGGCTTCTAAATCTATGAAAAATATTTTATATTTTTTCTTGGGTAGTTTTAGGCGCTGAAAACGAATCTGACTTTGGTTTTAAGCAAACACGCACTTCACATGAGTACATGAAAATTTTATATACAAAAAAAAATGATACCTAATTCAAAATAAAAAGGAGGCAAAATAATAAAGTAATTTAAAAAAGATTTTGCCGTATAATCTGTGACTGCTGTTTTTGAAATGGCATTTATCTTTTACTGCTGCTGCTGATCTATTAGAACACAATGAGTCGACTCAATAAACAATTTGCCGATTGAATTAATGGTTGGTCATTTTTAGTAAAATGTAATGTTCCCACGGCCCCACCAATATGAAATTAATTTTACAAAAGAAAGAAAAGCGTTGAAAAGTCAATCCAATTGATTCGGTCGGATCCCTCATCAGTGAAAGGCATTGTCCTTTAAATGCAGCTTAATTTGCATTCAAAAAACGGCACTTCATTTAAACGGTTTATTATGCCCGATTCTTGCCGAGTTCGGGTTCAACTTAGGTCTAAGTGATGTTTTTCCAATGCCTAAACTGTACAATGTTAATTAAGCCCAAAATTTGATCTAAAAAAATTTCCATTTAACCAATATTATTATTTTTAATGGCATCGCCTGTCACAAAAAAGAAAAAGTTTTCCTCCATCGAAATTGATGAACATGAACAACAATCGATGGGTTCAATTATGACATCACTTGGAAAACAGCGAAATGTTAGCATGGCAAAGAAAATGGACAATCGAATTTTGAGGAAAATGTGAGAATTTTTAGAGTTTATAAAATTATGAATTTTCATTTTAGTCCGCTCAATTATTTTTTCCCGGATTTTAGTTAGATTTGTACGGATGTTTGGATGGACATTCTCCCATTTTTTGACCGTCCTCAACTCTGTCTCAAAATGGCAATTCTTTCGCCTCGTTTCGATGTTTTAGTGGACGCGCATTTCGATGGCAAAAGCAAATTGACAATTTGGAAACAAATCTCAATTCTAAAAGACACTGACGCGGAAATGCCAAAACTGTCTGTGTCTATTGGCCATCATACCAATTCAATTGAATTCCCTTGGCCCGATCGTCCGCTGTCCGACAAAATTCGCTTTAGTCTCCTTCATATTTTGTAAACTCAAATATTCAATGTACAAAAACAAACAAACAATTTATTTGAGCACTTTCAGGTACATTGACTATTTTGTGCTCGCTTTTCTCCGCTCAAATAAACAAATTTTTGACAAAAGTGGCACCAAATTGAGTTTGTTGGTTTCTATTTCACCTGACATTGCTGTCCAGCCGATTTGGGCTGTTTTTGTCCGTGAAATTTGGCCCATTTTTGCTGCAAATGTTCGCCAATTGGACTTTTCCGACGGGGAACATTTGGAAAATTTGCGTCGCCACACTTCGCCGACAATTCTCACTGATCTCAATCAGTTGACTTCAATTGTATCTGGTGATCTGTTTCCCGAATGGATTGATGATCCAAGTGCAATTGCTTCTGCTGGCCAAGCATTGTTCGAATGGTTGGACACGCCGAGAAAAGATGGCCAACCGAAGCGATTGTTCTATACAAATTACGGACCAGGGAACATCTACGAATGGGTCGTCAGTTTCAAAGAGGTCAACGGGACTAATAATTTTTATGATTTCAATTAAATATGTGAATTAATTAATTGCCATTTGATTGCGATTCCCAATTGTTCAGCCATTTCTCCGTGCCACCACTTCTGTCTGCTACAAAATTCAATTTGAACTTTTTAATTCAGTGGAATTTGAGCCATTTGAATTGGTGAACGAACGGACTAAAGAACTAAAGAAGTGCTGATACTGGAGAAAGAAGCCGACACTAATGATGATTGGCTGTTGAAGCGATGCCAAATTGGGGAGACGGCGAAGATTCAGTGGGAGTACGAAAATGGGCACGATTTGAACGATGTCAACTTTTGGCTTTTTAAAGGCACAAATTGCATTGGGTAAGTCTGAATAGCAACAATTTGTTGCTTTAATGATCAAATTTAAATCGCATTTCCTTAAGGCCGTTGTCTCCACCAAAGGCGAGTCAACAACAGAATGCAAAAAGTGATCTGAAAATGATTCTCGGGCCCAGCGAAAGAAAAAGTGAATGAATTAGTGGGAAATGACAAATGATTGATCATTATGAATGGAAAGTGATCGGATAATTTCTCCTCATATTTATTTGTTGTTTCTTTCATTCGAATACAATTAATGTTCGGATTTTTGGGATTGATCCAGCAGTGGAAATTTTAAAAGAGGCTTCTCAAATGATAGGTTGCTGACTTTGAGTAAGAAAACGCCGGCGGGGTCGATAGCCCAAGTGGACGAATTCAATAAGGCATAGTATTTTTTGATACAAAAAATTAACAAAACCTCAGACAGTTTCCAAAAATTTATTTGACCATTTAAATGGTACGATACAACACACACACTCATGCGCTGAGATAAATACATAAAACAAAATTTATGCACAGTATTACACCATGCAAACCGATAATACAGTACCCATACACTTCAGTGCATAAGAATAGGGCGGACAAAGCTTTATTATTTTTTTTTTTTGCGAAAAACGGCTAATAATTTTGTAAAATACACCAATAAAAATCGAATCTTTGACTTCAGCTCCGCCCCGAAGCCAAGGGTCGGGCTACGCCTTGATTTGACTTAGATTTCCATCCCTAGTAATTAATCTGTGACTGCTAGCTTTTAATATGGAATTCAATCTGTTAGTGCTGTCGCCAATAAACAGTTTAGTCGACTCAACAAAGAAAAGGAATGTTGAAAGGTCAAGCTTAATAAATGCATTTAAAATTATTAGAAATTAATATTTTTAATAATTTTAAATATAAAATTTTATTAGAAATTAATATTTTTAATATTTTAAATATAAAATTTTATTAGAAATTAATATTTTTAATAATTTTAAATATAAAATATATTTTATTAAGTCTTCAAAAGTAATAAAAAATCATTTAAATTAAAAATTTAATAGTTTATTTTTAACTAATAAATTTAGTTTTTTTTATTTTTCAATTTTATAATGATGAATGACATTGAAATTTGTTAATTAGGTATTTGTTTAGACTAAATTAAATTAATTTTTTTAATGGCACCGCCCGTCGAAAAAAAGAAAAAACATTCCTCCGCCGACCACCGCCTAATTTCATCTGCAGCAATTGGTGAACGTGAACAGCAACCGATGGGTTCATTCGTGGCATCAAACAAAATGAAAGGCCCTTTAATAAAAATGTGTGTAAGCCAAGGGTCGGGCTACGCCTTGATTTGACTTAGATTTCCATCCCTAGTAATTAATCTGTGACTGCTAGCTTTTAATATGGAATTCAATCTGTTAGTGCTGTCGCCAATAAACAGTTTAGTCGACTCAACAAAGAAAAGGAATGTTGAAAGGTCAAGCTTAATAAATGCATTTAAAATTATTAGAAATTAATATTTTTAATAATTTTAAATATAAAATTTTATTAGAAATTAATATTTTTAATATTTTAAATATAAAATTTTATTAGAAATTAATATTTTTAATAATTTTAAATATAAAATATATTTTATTAAGTCTTCAAAAGTAATAAAAAATCATTTAAATTAAAAATTTAATAGTTTATTTTTAACTAATAAATTTAGTTTTTTTTATTTTTCAATTTTATAATGATGAATGACATTGAAATTTGTTAATTAGGTATTTGTTTAGACTAAATTAAATTAATTTTTTTAATGGCACCGCCCGTCGAAAAAAAGAAAAAACATTCCTCCGCCGACCACCGCCTAATTTCATCTGCAGCAATTGGTGAACGTGAACAGCAACCGATGGGTTCATTCGTGGCATCAAACAAAATGAAAGGCCCTTTAATAAAAATGTGTGTAAATTTTTAGAAATTCATTCAATTGGGAATTTAATATTACCGTATTTCCTAAAATACCCCCCCCCCACTAAATTAGAGCCCCCCCCCCTAAAACAAAGCCCTCCCTTTTAGAAGGTTTCGAAAATAGAGCTCCGGGGCTCTTTTTTAGGAAATACGGTAACTCATTGTCAGGCCAATACCGTAGTTCTCTGATTATTCGACTCTCCTCAAGTTGAAAGCCCCGTTTGAGGGGATTTGAAGAATAAAAGACTCGGCTCTAATAATCGCGGAGAAATCACGGTAATGGAATTTTTTGAACTTTTCAGTTGGATTTGTACGGATGTTTTGATGGACATTCTGCCAATTTTTCACCATGCTCAACTCGGCCTCAAATTGGCACTGATTTCGCCACGTTTCGATGTTTTAGTGGACACGCATTTTGATGGCAAAAGCGAATTGACGCTTTGGAGACCAATGACAATTCAAAAGGACAATGGCATGCCACAACTCTTTGTCATGGGCAAATCTGTGCCATTTCCGTTGCCCGACCGTCCGCTGCCTAACAAAATTCGATTTGAGGAACTTCAGATTATGTAATTGATGAATAGGGCATTTTGAACAGTGAAACCGTTTTCTAGTTGTAGTTACATTGACCATTCCGTCCTCGCATTTCTCCGTGCCAATCAGCAAATTTGGGACAAAAGTGGCACCAAATTGAGTTTGATAGTGTCGGCAATTGACAAGGATTTTGCCCAGTCGCTTTGGAAAATGTTCATCCGTGAAATTTGGCCTATTTTTGCGACAAATATTCGCCATTTGACTTTTTGCACTGCTGAACATCTGGACAATTTTCGTCGTCACATTTCGCCCACAATTCTAACTGATCTTGATCAGTTGGATTCAATTGAATTCTATTTTCTGTACCCGGATGTGATCAGTGATGATGGGCCAAATGCAATTGCTGGCCAAGCGTTGTCCAAATGGTTGCACACTCCGCGAAAAGATGGCCAACCAAAGCGATTAATTTGCAGACATTACGATTACCGATCAATGCCAACACTGAACTCCACCATGCGACGGGGCTGAGCTGCTGCTGCTGCTGACGTCGCCGGGCCGGCCGATGACGGAGGGATCGTCAGGATAGAAAATGATCATTTGCGAATGTATTGCGTTGTCAGCGTGTCCATAACTGTCATAATGCCCCATATTGTAATTGTCAATACACCCGATCATTTGAATTGTATGTATTATTTTTGATGTGTGCGCATATAAACTAATAAAATGAGAAATTTTCACTTTTTGGGTGTTTCGGCACTTCTGGCTTAGGCGGGGGATTTATAAAAGAATCGAGCAATGACTAATTTGGTATCATTTGAAAGCTCTAGATGAGATATAAAGGATTGATTTTTCCAGACCGTCAATTCGGAGCATAGGTAACCGAAAAACTTGATAAAAATGCTCAAAAAAGGCGTATTTTGAATTGACTGGAATATTCATGCGCGGGAGGTTAAAAGTGTTATAAGAATTTTCAGAAAAAAAATTAAGAAAAAAATTTTCGGGACCAATGATCGACATGATTGCCATGTTTTCTTGCTGAATGTGCTCACTAATCAATCAGGCTGTTTCATTTTTACCCCTCGCATTTTTTGCTTTTCCCATTGGATTTCTTTGTCACTCCGTCGTCGAATGTCGTTTTTTTTTCATTATTCATATTTTCCCATTATTCATTTTTAATTTGGCTTTTCAATTACCCCCCCCCCCCTCCCATTAATTACCCCAAATTTTGTCCCGTACGTCCCTCACTTTGCCACAAACTCAGAAAGTGCTCAATTGGCAACCAACAGATACATTCATCTCATCGGCCAACTACAAAACAATTTGTTTTGCTTAAAAATGGATTAAATTTGATTTCAATTCATCCAAATTAAAATTGTATTTAATTTTAGGCCTTATGGCTTCTTGCCGAAGAAGAAAAAGAAGCGGGTTTATTGTTGATTCTTTCGTTCGAATATACAAATATATGTGTATTTATTTGCTTGCTTTTTTGATTATGGCCAATTAAACTGAAAATTTTAATTGGTTGGACGCCAAAGTGAAAAGAGAGTCTTTGTTTTAAGCGATGCTAACTAAGATACAAAAAAAATTACAAAATTGAATTATTTTTTTTTTTGGATTAACCCAGGGATATGATCGAAAATTTTCATAATCAACCCCGGGCTCAAAAAAAAAAATCAGATTTTGGGGTCGAAAATCAGAACAGTATTTGTATTTGACCTTTGCTTGCTCGCAAATGCGTCCATTTCCGTTCTATTTTATGTGCATGTAATTAATTCATTAATTGTGAGTAATTGTTGATAAAACGGATTTGAATAAACAGTGGCGCAACATAAAAAAATGCCATGGCATAACAATTTTCTGATGGCCTTTAATTGATACCAAGAAATTCTCCCACAAAAACAAACAAGTAAATGTAAGAATCAACAAAAGCATTTATAAAGGAAAAACGAGAGAATTAAATCAAATTCCATTTGGTGAGATCGATCATTTCACAAATTTAATTAATTAATTCACTTCCACGCTGTCAGACGACTTTAATGCTTTGATCCGCTTTTTCTTCATCCGCTGGTGGTGACAATGGCCTAAATTCTTTTGTTTTTAATTTTTCGACAAATCAAAATGAATGCTCTTTCGACTCTCATTTGGACCATAACTTTTTTCTTTCTCAACCAAATGAAATATTCTTGGTATTGTTCGAAAGCTTTTGAAAAAACAAAAAAATCAGAGCAAAAAAAGGAGTTTGAAAAACTAGCTTTTTGAATGAGTTCTTTTTGGCCATAACATTTTTGAAACTGAACGAAAATTTTTGAAGTTTTGCAAATTTATAAAAAAACACACAGAGCTATCGAACAACATTAAGAATGCTTAATTTGATTGACAATGAACAAAGTTATGGTCCAAAAAGTCTTCCGACGACGTTTTGGGGTTTGCTCCCTGTTCACACACTTCCTTGAAACAGTTGATCCATTCAAGATTTGGTGGATACGGTGCTGTGTCGAAGTGCAAAAAGTGCGAATGAGTGATGATCAGAAGAGGCGGGTCTTTTCAGTACCGAAGATTTATTCTAATGATTAATTATTATTTAAATTTATAAATGAATAATAAATAAGCTATTAATAATAAATATATTTGGCTCTATTTCAGTTTACACGACCACAAAAAATTGACATGACAATATAATAATTTGACAAATTTATGGCACCCTACTTTTTCAAGAAGCATCCAAATTAAACATTCTTGGTACCATTTGATAGTCTAAAGTGTCCCATTATTTGTCTTTAATATTTCAAAAAATTTCGTTAAGTTTCAAAGAAGTTGTGGTCAAAAAAGTTTACCAAATAAATTTATGAAATTACAAGCCACAACTTTTTTGAAACACAATGAAATTTTTTGAAATTTTACAGGTAAATAGAGCTATCAAAAGATACTAAGATTGTTTAAATTGGATGCTTCAACAAAAAGTTATGGCACTGATCAAAAATTGATCATTTTTATGGTGATCAAATATTCAACCAAGTATAACTTTCTATATACAAATCGTAGAACCACCATTCCAAAAGCAATTCGGTACAAATTCTGTACTCTTTCCAGTGAGCTTGTCCATTTTCTCTTCTAGAAAAAATTTTCCAGCCCCCTAGGGATTTCGAAAATTTCCTCGGTTTTCAGTGTATTTTGGGTGTCGCGGTCACTAGAAAGGAGTGATCTGATCAAGTTGGTGTAAGAGACTTTTTTGATCAGCAACAAAAGTTATGCAAGCATGAATTATTTCAAGTTTTTAAATGAACTATAAGATACTTTTTCAGATTTGAGTCAAGACTTTTTGGGGGCACTGTATTTCTCTCACAAATATGTAATTTGTTTGGGAAATATTAAATAATAAATAGAAATTATAATTATGGTCAGAAAAATAATTAATAGATTAAAATAGTTATATTATTAATTAATTAAAATATTTTTTCGTCTGACGATTCCGTTTTCACACATTTATTATGTCAAGCAGCGGATTTGGAAGGTTTTTGTCCGTGAATTGTGGCCCATTTTTGTGCCAAACATTCGCCATTTGGACATTTCTGCTGATTATTTGATCACATTGCGTCGTCTTACATCGCCAACAATTCTCACCGATCTCAAGCAGTTGAACTCAATCGATTGCAATCGTTTCTATCCAGCTTTGATCGCTGATCAGGGGCCAAATGCATCTCCTGGCCAAGCGTTGTCCAAATGGTTGCACACGCCGAGAAAAGACGGGCAGCCCAAGCGATTGTATTGCAGAGGTTGCGATTATGCATGGATGAGTGTTGGATGGGTCGTCAAGTTCAAGGAGGTCAAAAGGACTATCATTTTTTAATACCTACCTATTTTTTCCAATTGTTTCAGGCATTTCTCCGTGCCACCACTTCTGTCAACTACGAAATTCGTCTTGAACTTTACAAGACAATGAAATTTAAGCCATTTGAATCGGTGAATGAACGGACTAATGAACAGATGACATTGGTGAAAGAAGGCAAGCGTGGAAAAGACAATGTTGTTTGGCTGTTGGAGCGATGCAAAATTGGGGGAATGGCGGCGACGGTTCAATGGGAGGATGAAAATTTGAACAATGTCCACTTTACGTTTTATGAAGCTTCTTGCATTGGGTGAGAGAGTGAAGAAAGCAGCGTTTGTTTGGGCTCTATTACAGTTTATAGGACCATAAAATAATTTGACACAACTTTAATTTATGGCCAAATGTTTAGAAAACCAATTTTTGTGAAATTTTCTGGTCATAATTTTTTTTGAAATTTTGCAGACGAACAGAGGAATCTTGGGGTTATCGAGTGATAGATATCAAGATTGTTTAATTTGGATGTTTATAGAAAAAGTTATTGGTACATTAAAATTGCCAAATTATTTTATGGCCGTGTGAACTGCAATAGAACCCCCTTGTGCATTATTTAATTGATGTCGGTCACATTTAATTTTTCACATTTCATTTAGACGATTGTAGGAACGCAAAGGTCGTACAAAAATGAGTGCCGGGGCCCAGCGGAAGAAAAATTGAATGAATTATTGGGAGATGACAAATGATTGATCATTAGGAATTTAAATTGATCTGCTGATATATAATTACTCCTTACATTTACGTATTGTTGCTTCTTTTGTTTAAATACATTTAATTTGTTTGTTCTGTTGAAAATATTAAGTTTAATGATTTTTTTTTAGCATTTTGGTTTGAAACCAGCAGTTTAGGACATGAGTTATAACTAGAGATCGACATTTTGAAAAAAAGCCTGGACCTGATTCCATGTTGGACCTGGACCTTGATTTCCTGGACAAAAATCCAGGTCCAGGAAAATCCAGGTTGCCGAAAGATGGCCTTGACCTGGATCCAGGAAAAATCCAGGCCTGGATCCAGGTCCAGGTCGATCTCTAGTTATAACTAGAGCTGGTCGAGACCGTGACCTGGTACTGAAAATAGCGGGACAGCTAAGTACCATGGTCTCGGTTTTGACCAATTTTTGACCGGGAAATTCCCGGGGTTTTCCCAGCCAAAAAGTCGCGGTTTTTGTCAAAAACCTCGGTCCCGACCAGCTCTAGTTAGAACGTAATAAAAATTTGAAAGACACATAATTTCAAGTCTGGAAAAATTTTTATTAAGAAAACACTTCAAATTTCGACTTTTTCGCAATTTTCATGATTTTTTTGGTAATTGTCTAATCGCGAAGCAACTGACGGCTTTTTTTATTGCGATAATGAGCGATAATTAGAAAACCCCGAAACCCTACCAATTTGGTGCACCCCGACGGGACCGTCTATCCCCGACAAATGCTGATCCCGACTTTTCCCACCCCCCGAGGGCTCGGAGCGTTACGCTAATATTTTAATATAAAATGCTTTTTTCTTCCTCTCTTCCTCATTCCATTCATTCATTCATTCTTCCTGTATTTTCCCCGGTCATTTTTGTTGCTACAAAAATGTCTTCCGAAATTCTGTACGTTTATTTCTTTCCTTTTTTTTTGACGTTTCACATTTCTTTTGCTCAACTTTTTAAATTTTTCAAATTTCACTTTATTTTGAGGCTTACAAATTAGCTTCATTGGATTTAAAAAATAAAATTTCAATTTTGGCTTCCCTCGCTTTGATGCTTTGCCATTCTCTTCCTATCCATTCATTCATTCATTTCCCAATTATTTTTCAGTTGGCGTGCCGTACTTCTTCTGTTGGTCGATTGTGCCTCCATTCTTTGGTTCTTTTTTGACCACGTCAAAAAACAACGGCGCCCTCGCAAAAAGATGTAAAAATAAACAAAAATTCAATTAAAATTCTTCAATTTTTCAGCTTTATCTGTGCCGATTGTTGGCTTTTGGTGTTCGACTTTCTTGCGCCTTCTCAGCTCGGCCTCGAAATTGCACTGATCAGCCGTCGATTTGACCTCCGAGTGGACGAACACTTCAAAACGCGCAAATGGACGTTCGGCAAAATGCGAATTTGCCACAAAATTGGAGAGAATGGCACGAAGAAAATGCAAATTGTCAATTCCGATGGAAATCCATTGCCAATCCCGCAAAATCCGTTGCCGAACAAAGTCATCGGATTCAGACGCATTTCGATCGCGTAAAAAATTGATTAATTTGGATTTGATTTACGACGATCACATTTTTTTCTACTTTTCAGCTACATCGATCACAATGTCGTCACATTTCTTCGCGGTTTTCACCGTCTTTTGGGCATTTGTGCAACAACTTTGGAAATTACCACGGGCAATGTGCGCATTTTGGACTACTTTTTGCTCAACATTTGGCCAATGTTCCGCAAGTCCATGCATATGATGTTTTTGAACGCCTTCATTTTTCGCCGTTTCCGTCAATTGGACCCGTCAATGCTCAGCAAATGTCCATTTCTCTTCGGTTTTCCCGTTTTCAATAACGAAATTGTGCCCGCTTTTCCGCCCGATGACAGTGCCATGGCGTCGGATGGTCAAGCGGTGGCCAAATGGTTGTTGACGCCCCATCCGAAAGGTGTGCCGAAGCTGTTTAAATGCTCTGTTAATTCAATGGAGGAGGAGCAATGGACGTCAACGATTGAACAATTCAAAACGGTGATTATCCCCTATTTAATTGTTTTTTCAGTTTTCTATGATTTTTTGTCCCTTAGGCATTTTCCAATGCTTCTTCTCCGGCTTCTTTTCGCATTCACTTTTTGCTGTCTTCTCCGATTGACTCCGTTCTGCCATTTGATCGGATCAACGAAGCGACTGAGGAGGAATTGACACTGCAATTACACGGCACAGATGCTTGGCTTACCCGTTGTCCGATTGGATGGGATCAGAGGAAATGGCTAAATGTGTTGGATGAATTTATGGATCGACAGAACCCAATTGACATACGGATCAGCTATGGCGGATACGATGACGGGTGAACAAAATTTAAAATGCTTAATGATTTTATGAGTCCAATCGACAATGAACAATGTTTTTTCAGTCTTCTCGACGCCGCTTCGCCCGGGCCGAGTGATCACTGATCAGCAACAGAAGCAGAAATGAATTGATTAATCAATTAATTGGTGCGATTATGCGACCTAAATGATGTGGGCACTATGCCATTTCAATTATTGTATTATTATATTGTGTCCAATTTGTTTGTTCATATTTGACCTTTGCTCTTGCTCGCAAATGCGTCCATTTCCATTGTATTTGATCTGTTATTTTAAATTCAGTGTGCATAATTAGTAATCGTTGATAAAATGTGCTAATAATAAATCGTCGCTGCATTTTGCGGCAATTAGCTGACAAATGAGCACACTTACAATTAATTAGTCGTAAATTATAATTGCAAAAACAAATATTTTCGTATAAAATGCCCTTGTTTCTCCTTTTCGTGCCATTCATTCATTTCTCTTTATAAAAAGTATTTTTGTTTTTTTCGTCCTGGGCACTTAAAATATACAAAGTTTGATAAAAAATTCAATTAGGTATTTAGCGAATCGCCATTTGCGCATTTCTGCTGATCCCGGGCCCGGCGGAAGAAAAAGCGAATGAATTATTTGGAAATGGCAAATGATTGATCATTAGGAATGGAAATTGATATGCTGCTGGATAATTGCTCTTCATCTTTATGTATTGTTGTTTTCGTTTGAATACAATTAATTTGTTTGTTTTGTTGAAAATATTAAGTTTAATGATTGGTAAGAGTTGGATTCAAGGGATAAACCAAAAATACGTTTTAATGGTTCTTAAATGACGTATAAATTAATCGGTATGATCATTTTCTGGCGTAAAACCAACGATTTCAGGGTGAAATACAAATTATTTTTTTACCGAAAAAATGATCAAAATTGGGTAATTATAGCATTTTAAAAGGTCAAATTCAGACAAATTTAGTATCATTCGAAAGCTCTTGGTAAGTCAAGTCTAAAAGTCAAAGAAAAATATCAAAACGGAGCCATCTAAGCACAGGCACAACTGATTCCCAGTGAATATAGACATTTCAGTATTCAAAAAAAAATTTTTCAAGAAAATACCTAATACACGAATAAATTCTTATTTCAATTATGAATCCGAAAAAGGATTAATTGACCATTTCTCAAATAATAATTCGTTGTTTTATGGGTTTTCAGGGTCAGAGATTCCATTCAACACCCATTTCGACCATGTTCGAATTCCGAACCCGGGTCGAAGACGACAAAGAATTTGATGCAGTAAATGGGAATTTTTTAAGTGCAAATTTGCGAAGGATTCCGGTGATAAGCAAAGTCATAATAATGTGTTTCCTCAAACTCAAAAGGTTACCAAAAATTAATTAATTACTCATTAATTAGGGCGGCATTTTATTTACATTATTTTGTTTAAAAGCATTAAGAAAGAAGCATTACAAAACGCATTTCATTTGAACGTCAAAAGCTGCGTCAATAAAAAAAAAGAAAAAAATTTTTTCAGAGTTTTTGAAAAAAAGATTTTGGCAATTGGCATTATTAATATGTCGGAATGACAAAATTTCCGTTATCTTTCAAAAAATCAGTGACAAAAAAAAAATTTAGAAAACAACTTTTTTGAAGTTTTCTGGCCATAACTTTTTTGAAACACAACGAAAATTTTTTGAAATTGAGGATTATTTTGGCTATAAAATGACGCCAAAAATGTTTAATTTTTGATCCTTTTGAAAAAAGTTATGGTAAAAGTGAAGAATACTGACGTCCTCGAATTTGTATATATATGATATATCATTCGATAGCTCTTGGTGTGTAATGAAAGAATCCGAAAGAATTTTTGTGCGGCAACCAATTCCTGAAGAGTTACAGACCCGGGACTGAAGTGGCCAAATGGCTATGGGACTGAACCCGTCACTAGGTAAAAACGTATGAATATTCAGCAAAATAATATCAAAAGATTCACTCAATTTACGTACGAATTTTCATCATTTTGCATTCTGAGGGCGCGCAGCGCCCGCCTTAGCGAGCATGCGAAGACGGAGCAAGTAGTGGGGCGAGACGAAGGGCGGAGGAAGCAGTCTGACGAGCGCCACAGGCGGTTGACTGCGGGGGCCCGAAGGGCCCCCGCCAATCAGTCAACCGCCTGCGGATCACGCGCGGACTTCTTCCGTAGCCCGTAGTCTCGCCCCACCTACTGGCCGCCGTAGTCGAGTGTGCGGTGTTATGGCCAAAATACACTCACCGATTCATTTTAGTTTGTACACTTCAGCCCCTTACAATCTTTTTGATCAGCGTCATTTTTTGAGGACCCATGTCTTTTGTCAATTTCCTTTTGGATTAAAAATTCTTTCGGATTCATCTTTACATGCAGAGAGGAAACGATTTATATATTTTTGTTGCATTTTATGCGTTTTAAGGCTTTGGACAGTTCAGTCCCAAAGCCATTTTGCCATTTCAGTCCCGGGTCTATAACTCTTCAGGAATTGATTGCCGCAGAAAAATTCTTTCGGATTCTTTCATTACAGACCAAGGCACGTCGATTGATATATCATATATATACAAATTCGAGGACGTCAGTATTCTTCACTTTTTCCAAAGTTATGATCGGTTAAAATTGCTAAATTATTTTATGGTCATGTGAACTGCAGTAAAGCCTCGATTCCCATTAAGATTTGCTTGTTGGAAAAGGATTTTTCAAGAAACAATTATTTATTCTGGCATCAATCAATTGTATAACGGCAAAAGTGCGCTAATCGCAGCAAAAATGAACAGACGGTAAAGAAATTTAAAAATTAAATTGCAAATTTTCATTTTCCAATTTTTTGTTTCCCATGTTTCAGTTGGATTTGTAGCGACGTGTGGATGAACATTCTGCCATCTTTTGACCGTCGCCAACTCGGCCTTAAAATGGCATTGCTTTCCGACCGTTTCGATGTTTTAGTGGACGCGCATTTTGATGGCAAAAGCGAACTGACGCTTGGGAAATTGATAAAAATTAACAAGAACAGTGGATCAAAGCCGGAACTATCTGTACGGATCGATGGCAAATTTGTGGGATTTCCGTTGCCCGACCGTCCGCTGCCCAACAAAATCCGCTTTATTAAGGACCTTCAGATTGAGTAATTGAAAAATTTTTTTTGTTTATGTTAAAGCATTTCATATTTATTCAGATACATTGACTATTCTGTCATTGAATTTCTCCGTTCCAACAAGCAAATTTGGGACAGACGCGGCACCCATTTGGAATTTATTTATACCGATGATGAAGAGCCGATTTGGGATGTGTTGGCCCGTGAAATTTGGCCAATTTTTGCGACAAACATTCGCTGTTTGAGCTTTGCCGATGACGAACAATTTGACCAATTGTGCCATCTTTCACCGACAATTCTCACCGATCTTGATCAATTGGTTGCTTCAAGGAATTGCTGATGATGGACTGAATGGGATTTCTGTTGAACAAGTGTTGTCCGAATGGTTGCACACGCCGACAAAAAATGGCAAACCGAAGCGATTGTTTTGCACGGATTTTGACGATGATGGAAACTTAGATAGTTTCAAGGAGGTGTGTGTCAGGGATGGCACGGAATTCCGACGTTTTTTGGGGTCGGAATTCCGATTTCCTAAAAATTTTTGACCCCCGGAATTCCGATTTCCTAAAAATTTTTGACCCCCGGAATTCCGATTTCCTAAAAATTTTTGACCCCCCTCCGATTTCCGAAAATTTTTGTGGCCTCGCAATGTAGTCTTTCGAAAAAAATTTCTCCATTAAATTTGCTTTAAGTCGGCTAACGGCACCGCCGGACCCCATTGAACCAATTTTTTTTTATTTGGCCCAAAAATTTAGGTTGGCCGGCCAAATTTTTATTGAACGACTGACTCTAATTGATTGCTGTTTTTTGATTGCGCTTCCATTTTTTTAGACATTTATCCGTGCCACCGACGCTTCTGTCAGCTACCAAATTTCTTTTGGAGTTGACGAGACAACAACGCCATTTGAACCGTTTGAGTTGGTAAACGATGGGACCAATGAGAAGCTGACATTGAGCAAAGAATTGGATTATAATTATTGGCTGCTGAAGCGATGCCCAATTATTGTTGGGGAGACGGCGACGGCGATTCAAATTGGGACGACAAGATGAACAATGTCCATTTTGATTTATTGGCTGATGGCAATTGTATTGGGTGAGCAGTCAGCAGTAACAGACACAGCATTTGAAAAAGAGACCGGACGGGATCGGGAGGGATCCCGCGGGATTAAATTCAGGGTCCTGAACTCGGGATCTGTCACAAGCCTTTTTATATCTAGGGATTCGGTTAGGATCCTCCGACCTCAGGATCCGTCGTCCGGTCTCGAACTAACAATAAGTTGAATTTATCGAAAGAATTTTCAACATAATTTACAGGCCATTGTCGCCACCAGCGGAGGAAGAAGATAAAGAAGAAGAAGCGGATGAAAGCAACGGAAATTAATTATATATTTGTGTGAGGAATGATGGATCTCACCGATTGTTGGAAACGGATTTGATGCTCTCATTTTCTTTCGTCATAAATAATGCTTTTGTTGATTCTTACATTTATTTGCTTGCTTCTTTGTTGTGTGATTTTTCTTGATAGTTTAAGTCTATTTTTTTTGTTGTTGGTTTTAGTTGGCTTTACACGGCACATCCAATTTAGTTTGCCCAATTTATCTCTTTGTGAAAGCCCGGAGGCTAAATTTGTTAAAATGTATTGTCCCAAGAAATGAAAAACCATTTTATACCGTTTTTCAGGGTTCAAGCGACCTCCGAAATTGAGATTTTGCCATTTGTTAGCCTATTGGGTAAGCTAAACGGAAAGTGGCCAATGATTTTGAATAATCGTAAAAAATAACAATTGGACTTCTCCATAAGTGAGTTTATACAACCCCGCATATACATACATACATATACATCTACTAATATAATGGAATATACGCACAACGGAATACAACAGTTTATGTAGAAATAGATTATATCGATCATATGTCTCATGCGGCACATTGTTTCATCGCATTGATTTATGTGTTGTTGTTGGCACCACCAGCACCCTTCAACTCGAAGACGTACAAGCACATCAGGACAATGCTGAGCACCTTAAAATTGAAAAATGCGCAAAATCAAATGGCAAAAAAAGCGACAAAAAACAAACTCACCAAATTTTTCAACGGCACAACTGTGTGATCCGCTTGGAAGTTGACGCAAGTCCACAAATCCGTCCAATAGAACAACATTTCGAATGAGTCCGCTGCACAAAAACACCAGCAGGCCACAGAATAACAGGCATGCAAATAGGCCCAGGACTGAAAAAACAAAACAAATTAAGCGATGCATTGAAGCGGTTTTTTGAGTAAAAATATGAATTTTTTTGAAAAAAATGAATTTCGACTATTTGCAACGCAGAAGTGTAAAAAAAAACCGCTTTTTTATTCTTTTTATGGGACCAGTAAAAGTGAAAAGATTGTCCACTTTTTGACAACTCAGCAACGAAAAGCAAATTTAAATTTGATCAAAAAGAAAATCCATCGGATTTCAACTGAAAAGCAATTTTGGACGCGATTTTGTTGTGGGGGGAGGGCGGGGGTTAAATTGTTGTGGCCACGCGTTACGACGACGCTCACGCACTTCATATTCTTCCACAGAGCGTTCCATTTTCATGATGCAAATGCCAAGCATGGAAAGCGAGCACAATGCGACATTCAGTTGGGTGGAAAAATTGAACAAAGTGAGTTTTTTGAGGGGGTTTCTGCGAATGCCAATCACGTCAAAAAACCAGTCAAAAGGAGTAATCTGAAAAACCAAACCAAATGGAATTTATTCATCGTTTTTGGTTTTTCTGAGTTCACCGTTATCGGAATACAATGGTGTACAGCGGATGGCAATTTCGTGGCCAATTCGTCCATGAATTGGTGGTGTTGCTGTTGTTCAGTTGGTCCGCCATTGGTGCTGATCAGCGACAGTTCGTTTTGCCATTTGTCCTGGTCAAACAGAACGCCGAATTTGCCGCTTTTTGGGTCCTTTCCGATGAGTGTAAAGCGTTTGCAATTGCCCACAGAGATGTCATAAAGGAAGGCCTGAAAAGCAGCATATCATTTCATTGTTAAATGAATTGGCACAAAAACAGTAGCAGCAGCAGCAGCAGCAGCACCTTTGGGTCAGCAAATGTGCCGCAGAATTGATGAAGTGAAATGAGTTTCCAAATGAATGCCAAGGTGAGCACAATTTGCAACGACTTTAAGAAGATGATCTTATTCTCCATGCTGAAGCCGCGTTTGACGACTTCTTCCGTTTGCTGTGATAGATGAAGGAGGAACGAACAGAACGATGCTTTGACGCAATTGGCAAATAGAAAACAATGGATGAAAATACTGACGGACGCAATGAATAAGAGCATTTTGTTCGATACGTTTCCTTTATATAGGCTCCCATATCGGAGTTGTCAACGAATGGTGGAAAAATTAGTGGGAGGAAAGTGCTATAAAAGGCGACTATATTTCCACTCTTTTCTTCATATACGGTAGATAATTCATTTAACCAATCGGGCTGAAAATTTTGATTTCAAATTGCGTTTAAAATCGAAAATTTGGAATTTTCTTGCATTCGGGCCACTTAAAAATTCCTTTATGTGGGGCTGTTCTAATAGAGGTTTTGAGGAAAAATACCAAAACATTGACATAAATCACGAATTATGGAAGAATATGGACATAGAAATCCATCCTAGAAGCTTCAAACCAAGCAAAAATCATGTTTTCGCGTGTTGCTGGCCTACCATAGTGCTGCATGGAAAATTTTTTTATGAATTTCCTGTTATTTACGCACTACTCATTATAACTATTCCTATTTTTAATATCAACGCCAAATTGGCTAGCAGTTCAAAGAGCAAACAAATAATGACTGATCAATCAATCCAATTCACAAAAACTCAAAAATGATCACTGATCACTAATTTCCTCAAATGATCACTCATTCCGCTGGTCACTGGGCCCGGCGAGAGTCGAGAACATTTTTTCGTCGCTTTCATTTGGCGAAGACAGCGGCCTAAATTAAGCGCAATTTGACTAATTGGATGAATATTTTTTCCAGGGCTTCCGAGATGGACCAGGACTCCTGCTGCTGGTTCTGTTGCACTATTCAAAAACAAAGAAGGCCTCCTTTCGGGGTCCGGACAATCCATCAACAATTAGCGATTTAAATTCATTTTCATATAATTTTAAATGAAAATAATTCTTAAAGAATACTAAATTTTAGGGTTGGGCCCTCGACTCCGCCCTGAAACCCGATATTTTTGGCTATTTTTTCGGGGTAACTCCGACGCTTCCGACCCGTAACCACGACTCGGGGTCGGGGTTAAATATACACCCATAAGAATGGCATTTTTGTGGGAGAAAAATCAATCGGTCGACCCAGAAAACCGATCAAACCAGATTTTCAAATTGCCGGATCCGATTTTAAAGTTTTCACATGTTAAAAAATATATAGGTATAAACAAATAAAATTATTACTATTATGCGAATTAATAAATATTTTTTCAGAAAAAATAATTAAAATTTTTTTTGGTTATATGGCATAAGGTAAAAATTGAAAAACCCCGAATGATTTGGTCGACCCCGAACTTGCTGACCCCGACTTTTGCAACCCGACGGTCGGGGGCCCAACCCTATTATCCATAAGCCATAACTGACGGATTGTCCGGGAGCCCGCCTTTCTGCTTACCCTTCATCAAAAACACTGAAAACGACTCTGTTCAAATGGTCCAAATTTTCGTCTGTCTTCTGCTGAACTTCGTCTGTCTCCCCAATGATTGGGCACCGTTTCAACAGCAATTCGTAATGCAATTCTTTGCGCAGTGTCAGCCTCTCATTTGTCCGTTCGTTCATCAATTCAAATGGTTCAATTGGCATTGTTTGATAAACAGTAATTCGCATATTGTAGCGCACAGAAGTGGTGGCGCGGAGAAATGCCTAAACAGAAAAGGAACCAAAAAATCATTCTGCCGTTTCATGAAAATGTGGTGGTCGGGGGGACGGGACAAAATTTCGCCGCCGAAATTTCGCCGAGACAAAATTTCGCCGCCGTAATTTCGCCGACCGAAATTTCGCCGAGACAAAATTTCGCCGCCGTAATTTCGCCGACCGAAATTTCGCCAAGACAAAATTTCGCCGCAAAAAAAAAAAATTAAACTTAGAAATTTTTTAAGAAAAAAGCTTAGAATTTTTTATAAGAAAATTTCAAAAAAATTTTAGAAAAAATTTTCAGCGATTTTTTTTTGAAATTTATGATAAATTAGTAAGTTTTTTTCGAAAATTTTCCCAAAAAATCGCTAAAAAATTTTTTCAAAAATTTTTCCTTGAAATTTCAACATAAAAAATTTAAGAATTTTTTTCTTTAAAATTTCCAAATTTTTAAAAAAATTTCTTTGGCGAAATTATGTCCCGGCGGAATTCGGCGGCGAAATTTTGGGGTGCACCCGGTGGTCGGCCACCTCCTTGAAGTTGTTGATCCATTCGAGATTTGGACTCAGATAATAACGGCAACGCAATTGCTTCGGCTGTCCATCTTTTGTCGGAGTGTGCAACCATTGGTACAACACTTGGTGAGCAGAAGTTACATTCGGCGGTACGTCATCACCAGCAGCAATTTCATCGGGGTACAGAGCACCGGAATTGATTGAATCCAATTGGTCAAGATCAGTGAGAATTGTGGGCGAAATGCGACAACACAACTGGTCCAAATGATAGTGATTGTCAAAGTTCAAATGGCGAATGCTTGTCGCAAAAATGGGCCAAATTTCGCGGATAAAAGCAATCCAAATTGGCCTGACATTCACAATAACCAAATTGGTGCCACATTTGTCCCAAATTTGCTTGTTGGAACGGAGAAATGTGAGCACAGATTGATCAATATTACTGAAAATGGCATGCTTTTATGATCATTATTAATAATGCTGTTCAATTTGGATTACCGAATTCGAAGTTTCGTAAAGCGTATTTTGTTGGGCAGCGGATGGTCCGGCAACGGAAAATCCACAAAATTACCATCAATCCGTACAGATAGTTTCGCTTTTTGTTCTTCGCACTTGGAAATTGTAATGGTATTCCAAAGCGTAAATTCCTTTTTGCCATCGAAATGTTTGTCCACCAAAAGGTCGAAACGGTCGGAAAGCAATGCCATTTTGAGGCCGAGTTGGGGACGGTCAAAAGATGGCAGAATGTCCATCCACACGTCGCTACAAATCCAACTGAAACACGACAAAAAAAAATTGGAAAATTAAAATTTTTAAGATTAATTATAAATTTTCCTACCGCCTGTTCATTTTTGCTTCAATTAGCACACTTTTTGACCTCTTTCAGTTGATTGGTGTCACAAAATGCAGAAGAAATACTAATTGTTTTGGAAAATTCTTTTTTAAACAAGCAAATTAGGATTTTGGCACAAGAATGTAATAGAAAATTGGCTCATTGGCAGTCACGACCATAAAAAATGAGATAAAAATATTTTTCTGAAAGCAATTTTCATAATTTCTCTATCTCTGTTTTCCACTGACCCTTCTAATATAAACGGTAGAGACGCATAATTAAAAAAAATTGTCTAAATGTTTCTTAAGCGGTATTTTTCCAACAAATGCTGTCGAAGTTTTTGTTTATTCAGCCACACCAAAGCCATCAACAAATCGACGTCATTCGTACTCGGACACCTACTGAACAAACGAAAGAACAAAAAGTGTTCAGAATTTTGTGATCAGAGAAAAAGAAATCCAACAAATAAAACATTTATTTGGCACCAATGCACTAAGTCTCGGGAGATCCATTCTAACCCGGATTTGAACAAAAAGGCGAAAATTTAATATTTCAACAAAACAAACAAATTAAATGCATTCAAACGAAAGAAGCAACAATACGTAAATGTGAGGAGCAATAATTATCCAGCAGCATATCAATTTCCATTCCTAATGATCAATTATTTGCCATTTCCAAATAATTCATTCATTTTTTCTTTCGCTGGGCCCGGCACTCATTTTTGGACGACCTTTTGCGTGCATCTTAGATTCACATTTAGTGGAGACAATCGCCTAAATGAAATGTGAAAAATAAATGTGACCGACATCAATAAAGCACAATGGGGCTCTATTGCAGTTCACACGGCCATAAAATTATTTGGCACTTTATTTGTCATGTTTCCTCACAAAATTGGTTTTTTTTTCTAAACTTTGGTCATAAATTAAAGTTGTGTCAAATTATTTTATTTATGGTCGTGTAAACCAGGGATAGCACGGAATTCCCGACATTTTTGGGGTCGGAATTCCGATTTCCGAAAAATTTTTGACCCTCGGAATTTCGATTCCGAAAATTTTTGAGGCCTCGGAATGCCATCCCTGGTGTAAACTGTAATAGAGCCAAGCAAAAGCTGCTTTTACTCTCTTTCTCACCCAATGCAAGAAACATTATGAAGCTTAAAGTGGACATTGTTCAAATTTTCATCCTCCCATTGAACCGTCGCCGCCATTCCCCCAATTTTGCATCGCTCCAACAGGCAAACAACATTGTCTTTTCCACGCTTGCCTTCTTTCACCAATGTCATCTGTTCATTAGTCCGTTCGTTCACCGATTCAAATGGCTTAAGTTTCATTGCCTTGTAAAGTTGAAGACGAATTTTGTAGTTGACAGAAGTGGTGGCACGGAGAAATGCCTAAAAAACCATTGGAAAAAATAGGTAAATATTTTGAAAATTGTTAGTCCGTTTGACCTCCTTGAACTTGACGACCCACTGGTTGACACTCAGCATCGACATATAATCATAATTTCTGCAAAACAATCGCTTGGGCTGATCGTCGGTGCTCGGTGTGTGCAACCATTTGGACAACACTTGGCCAGGAGTCGCATTTGGCCCCTGATCAGCGATCAAAGCGGGATACGAACGACCGGAATCGATGGAGTTCAACTGCTTGAGATCGGTGAGAATTGTTGGCGATATGAGACGACGCAATGTGATCAGATGATCAGCAGAAATGTCCAAATGGCGAATGTTTGGCACAAAAATGGGCCACAATTCACGGACAAAAACCTTCCGAATCCGCCTCTGGACATAATTTACAAGTGAAAACGGAATCGTCAGACGAAAATTGGTGCCTTTGTTGTCGAAAATTTGTTGCTTGGAACGGAGAAATGCGATGACGGCATGATCGATGTACCTGAAAAGGATGATGCTTTGATCAGTTAAAATTCATTGAATTTTGAATTACGAAATTCGGAGGTCTTTGAAGCGAATTTTGCTGGGCAACGGCGGATGGTCGGCCAATGGAAATTGCACAGAATTGGCATAATTTGTCAACACCGATTTCGGCACTCCAATTTGCCTTCGAATTTTTGTTGTTTTCCAAAGCGTAAATTCCGTTTTGCCATCAAAATGTGCGTCAACCAAAACATTGAAACGGTAAGAAAGCAGTGCCATTTGGAGACCAAGTTGGGCATGGTCAAAACATGGAAGAATGTCCAGCCACACGTAATTACAAATCCAACTGAAATGAGGGGAAAATAAGTTGAGCGCGGTCTTAAAATGATAAATTTAAGTTTAGCCTAAAAATCTGAAAACCGAAAATTTTTAGTTTTCGACTTCGACTTTTTGTTCGAATTCTGGTCTAAATTAGAGGTGTGCCGTGATTCACGGTCACGGTCACGGTTACCGTGAATTTCACGGGTTTTTTCACTCACGGTCACGGTCACGATTCACGGTACCAATTCACGGTTATTCCGTGAAAAATTTACACTGGATAAAATTGAATATTTATGAAATAATTTTTTTTTTATAGAGAAATTTGGTTTTTTTTAGGCAAAGTTTGCTAAGAAACAGATCAAAATTTTCAAAAATTTCCCCGGCGGCGCCTATCGGCACCGCCGGCCCCCTCCCCTATTCCTGAATCTTTTTTGAACAAAGTCAACTACCTATATTGTGCGAAAAACAAATAAAAGCAGCTTTTCAAGGATGACCCATTTAAATAAAAAAAATTCTTAAGTTTTTTAAAAAAATTCGCTCGAAATAAAGTTATTTTGGGTAAAATCAGTTAATAAATCACATTTTCTAAAAGTTTCCACTAAAAGCCATATTTTTCTTAAAAATTGGGTAAATATGCCATTTATAAAGGGTCGGAATCAATTTAGAACGTCCACAATTATGCGAAAAATGCAAATTATGGGCGTGCTTGCCAATGGACACTTCAGTACCCGATTTTTTAAACTTGAAATATGCAAGCGCACCTATAATTTGCAGTTTTCATCGTTTTTTTGACTTTTAGACTAATTAAAATTGTAAAATTTGCTAATTTTAGGGATAAATCTGTTAACAATGTTAACAAATTGCACTCAAATTTTCAATTTTACCCCCGGCGGCGTCTATCGGCGCCTATGGACCCCCCTTTTCCCAAAAAAAAATTTTTTGGAAAATTATACCACAAAAAAGTTTAAAAAAAAAATTCGCCGCCAAAAAAAAATTTTCTTAAAATTCACGGTCACGGTCACGAAAACCGTGAATTTCACGGGTTTTTTGGATCACGGTCACGGTCACGATTCACGGGACCAATTCACGGTCACGGTCACGGTTCACGGGGTCAATTCACGGTCACGGTCACGGTTCACGGGTTTTTTCAGTCACGGCACACCTCTAGTAAAAACCCAACTCGTACTATTTTAGAGTATCTTTTTTTCTCTGTTCTCTGATGACTTAATCGCTTTTTTCTGTTTCTATATTTACTACATAATAGTACGAGTTGGGTTTCGTCCGTTTTTTTTAGTCATCGGCACTCAAATGTATGCTAATATTTTCGTATAAAAATGCCATTGTTTCTTCTCCTCCTCCTCATTCCATTCATTATTCATTCATTCTCTCTAATATTTTCCCTGATCATTTTGTTGCTGCAAATGCCTTCCGAAATTCAGTACGTTTATTATTTCTTCTTTTTTTCCGACTTTTCACATTTCTTTTGTTTTAAATTTTTCTAATTTTACTTAATTTTGAGGCTTACAAATTAGCTTCTTTGGATTTAAAATAAAATTTACACTTTGGCTTCCCTTGCTTTGAACTTTTCCATTCATTCATTCAATTCATTTCCCCTATTCTTTTTTCAGTCGGTATGCCGTGTTTTTTCAGCTGTTGTTCAACTGTGGCCTCATTTTGTGGATCCTTTCTGACGAAGTCTGGTCCCTTTTTGACCGTGTCAAAAAACGACTATACCCTCCCAAAAAAATGTAAAAAAATAAACAAAAATTCCGAAAAAATTCTTCAATTTTCAGCTTTATCTGCGCCGATTGTTGGCTTTTGGTGTTCGACTTTCTTTCGCCTTCCCAACTTGGCCTAGAAATTGCACTGATCATCCACCGCTTTGACCTCCGTGTGGACGAACATTTCAAAACGCGCAAATGGACGTTGAACAAACAATTGCTAATCCAATGGAAAAACGGAGAAAATGGCACGAAGAAAATGCGAATTGTCAAATTCGCCGATGGGAAAACTTTGCCAATCCCGCAAAAACCGTTGCCAGACAAAGTGATCGGATTCAGCAAATGCATTCGTATCATGTAACGAACTGATTAGAATGGAACTGATTTGTAGCCATCACATTTTCTGCGCTTTTCAGTTACATCGATCAAAATGTGCTCACTTTTCTCGGCCATTTTCACCGTTTTTTCGCCGCTTATGCAATGGATTTGGCCATTCGCACTGAAAATGGTCGAATTTTGGAATTTGTTTTGCTCAACATTTGGCCAATGTTCCGCAATTCAATGCGTCACCTTTTTTTGAATGCCATCGCTTTTCACCGCTTGTGCCAATTGGACTCATCAATGCTTAGCGATTGTACAGCACTTCGCTATGTCTTTTCGATGACGACATTCTGCCCGCTTTTCCGCCCGATGACAGTGCCATGGCATCGGATGGCCAAGTGGTGGCAAAATGGCTGCTCACGCCCCGTCCGATGGTCTGCCCAAGTGGCTCAAATGCTCTGTTAATTCGTCGGTGGCTCAATGGTCGTCAACGATTGAACAATTCAAAACGGTGATTATCCCCCCCCCCCTAATTAATTGGTTTTTCTGTGGCTGTTCCCCTCTCATTTTTAGAAAAACCCAATTTAAAAAAAGATCGTGGAAAACATTTTTTGTGCTTTTATTCTGATTTCGTCCCATTTTTAGGCATTTTCAAATGCTTCTTCGTCAGTGACTTTCCGCATTCGATTGAAATGTTCGTCCACTTTAATTGACTCCGTTATGCCGTTTGATCTGATCAATGAAGTGACTTGGGAGCAATTGAAACTTCAACAATATGGCACAAACAATTTTCGGCTCAGCCGTTGTCCAATTGGATGGGATCAGATGAAATGGGAAAATGTGTGGAAGGAATTGAGTGCTGCTCGACCAAAACGGATGATCATTCGGATCAGGGACGATGGATTTGACGAGGGGTGAACAATTTAATTAAAGTCAAAATTTGAACTTTTGACTTTATGTTCGTATTCGGATCCGGGGTACGAAATTGATTGAAATGGGTGTCATATTCGTATTCAAATGACAACACCAAAAACATAATGGTTTGAAAAGGACAGAATTTTATAGTGCAAAAAGCCAAGGATTTGTTTTTTAGTTGATTGAATCCATAAAAATTGATTGGATTTAAAGTGCAATAAAATCAAATCGTTTTTTCAGTGTTCTCGACGACGCTTCGCCCGGGACGAGTGATCACTGATCATCAACAGAAGCAGAAATGAATGAATTAATTATTAATTAATGTGATTATGATGACCGAAATGATGTTGGCACTCTGCCATTTCAATATTGTGTAATGTATTTGACTTTTGCTTGCGCGCAAATTTGTCCATTTCCATTGCTGTATTGGTATTGTATATGTTTTATATAATTCATTGGGAGTAATCATTGATAAAATTGTTTAGCTTTTTAAACCACAAAAATTGGCCCAAGACCAATTATAAAAAAAAAAAAAAATTTTTTTTTTAACTCAATGATACAGAAAATTTTTTTTATCAAAAAAATGCGTTCGGACGCAAAAAATCAACGGAAAGAGAGCAAGCAGTTCAAAAAGCAAACAAATACATAGCATTAATCAAAATAATTCGAAAATGATCGTTCATTTCTCAATTCGAGCCAAATGAAAGAATTACTAAATATCAAAATGCCGGAAGCGAATTTTGATGGGCAGCGGACGGTTTGGCAATGGAAGTCCCTCAGATTTGAAGCACAACAAATTGAGATCGTAATTCGGCTGTCCAAACTTTGCACGGAGTGTGCAACCATTTGATCAGAATTCGGTTGTCAAAAAGAAGCAGAAATAAATAAATAAATTATTTTAATTGATGCGATTATATGTAATGACTAGGGCTGGGAATTTAAGTCATTTAAAAAAACGCAAAAAATGCAAAATTCCTGAATAACAATTTATAAAATAACATTTTGATCGGATTTTTAGCCACTTCATTTTATAAATAGGTACCTAAAATAGGCATAAAAAAGAAATTCTCCAACAAATATGAAAAATTTCATTCAGGTTTTATATAATTGAAACGAAAGAATTAAACAAAGGAATTTCTGAGAGAAAATAAGCACAACAAATTGAGATCGATCATTTCTCAAATACAATTAATTTAATTATTCATCCGTACACTTAATCAGACGACATTTTTGTTGCTTTTATCCGCTTCATCTTCTTCTTTTTCTTCTTTCGCTGGTGGCGACCGTGGTGCGACTTTTGGGGATTTGCAACTTGGGGACCCGACATTTGGGGACCCGACTTTTGGGGATCCCGACATTTGGGGACCCAACTTTTGGGGATCCCGACATTTGGGGACCCAACTTTTGGGGATCCCGACATTTGGGGACCCGACTTTTGGTGACCCGACACTTAGGGAACCCGACACTTGGGGATCCCGACATTTGGGGACCCGACTTTTGGTGACCCGACACTTAGGGAACCCGACACTTGGGGATCCCGACATTTGGGGACCCGACTTTTGGTGACCCGACACTTAGGGAACCCGACATTTGGGGACCCGACATTTGGGGACCGAACGACATTTGAGCAAAAGGCACTTAGGGAAACCACCGACATTTGGCAACCCGACATTTAGGGACCCGACATTTGGGGATTTTAATGAAACAAAAAAAAAATTATTTAAAAATTTAATTTTAAGCCCAAAATTAGACAAAATTACGTCTGCTTTAGCCAGGTTTAATTCAATTGCAAGAAAAAATTAAACAATATTTTAAAAATTAACTCTGTTTCCTGACTCACCGCGAGGCGGTAGCAGAATTTTGCTGTTAAATTGCATTCTTAAAGCCAAATGGAATCCTTCTTGTGCGTTATTTGTGCGCCCCAAGTTCTAAAGAACACTATCATGGTGATTCCAGATATGAACAGGAAACAGTGGAGTTCTTCCACGAACAAAGTCACACGAAAGATAAGAAACCGAAAAGTAACCTCGGCATTTTGTTGCTGTACGCAATTAGACAGCAAAGTCGTCTGGAATTTTTTGAATGCCCTTGACGGATTTCTGTTCCCGTTGGCCCTTGGGAAAGGCGTTTTAAATAAAAATTGGAAAAGATGTACTGTACATACAAAATTTTAAGAATGCAATTTAACAGCAAAATTCTGCTACCGCCTCGCGGTGAGTCAGGAAACAGAGTTAATTTTTAAAATATTGTTTAATTTTTTCTTGCAATTGAATTAAACCTGGCTAAAGCAGACGTAATTTTGTCTAATTTTGGGCTTAAAATTAAATTTTTAAATAATTTTTTTTGTTTCATTAAAATCCCCAAATGTCGGGTCCCTAAATGTCGGGTTGCCAAATGTCGGTGGTTTCCCTAAGTGCCTTTTGCTCAAATGTCGTTCGGTCCCCAAATGTCGGGTCCCCAAATGTCGGGTTCCCTAAGTGTCGGGTCACCAAAAGTCGGGTCCCCAAATGTCGGGATCCCCAAGTGTCGGGTTCCCTAAGTGTCGGGTCCCCAAAAGTCGGGTCCCCAAATGTCGGGATCCCCAAAAGTCGGGTCCCCAAATGTCGGGATCCCCAAAAGTCGGGTCCCCAAATGTCGGGTCCCCAAGTTGCAAATCCCCAAAAGTCGGGTAGCCGGTGGCGACAATGGCCTAAAATTAATTTAATATTTTATTTTTCGATAAAATTCAAATGCTGTTTCCCTCACCCAATGGATTTATCGAAACTCCACAAATGAAATCTGATACTGTTCAAATTGGCACTCGGATTTTCGCGGTTTTTCCATTTAACTGGCGCCGTCGCCGTCTCCCCAATTGGGCACTGTTTCAGCAGCCAATTATACACATTTACGTCGAGTTCGTCGATATTCTGTTTCAGTGTCAGTTTTTCTTTCGTCCATTCGTTCACCAATTCAAATTGTTCAATTGGCATTGTTCCCACACAAAAATAAAGTTGGATTTTGTAACTGACAGAAGTGGTGGCACGACGAAATGCCTAAACACAAAAATTGGTAAAAGAAAGACAAATATTATAGAAAATATGGCGGGCGACCTCCTTGAAGTCGTTGATCCATTCGGGATTCAATGGACCAGAATAATTACTGCAATAGACTCGCTTCGGTTGCCCATTTTTGCTGGGAGTGTAAAGCCATTTGGTCAAAGCTTGGCCAACAGTTGCATTTGGTCCATCGTCAGCAATTCCATCGGGGAATAGAGCACCAGAATTGATTGCATTCAGATGATATTAATAGGGATGATATTTTTAGGCAAAAGCCTATTTTTTTCCTGAGCTCCCCGTGGCCTGAAACGCATAAAAAACATGTTTTTTTGGGCTGTTGTTAAGCTACTTTTCGAGTTATTAGTGCCTATTTTCTAGGCTTTTATTTTTAGCGCCTAAAAAATTTTGAAAGAGCCTATTTTTGCCTATTTTGGCATTTTGCCCAAAATTATTAACAAAAATGCAATAAAAACAAAAAATGCACCCCTAAGAATCGGCTCCCTATCATTTCGTCACTGATCGTTTCGTCACTGATCATTAGGGCCGCGACTTTTAGTGACGAAAAATCCCAAAATAGTTAACTAAAATAGTGACAAAAAAATGCCAAAAAAGTGACAAAATAGTGAAAAAAGTCCGAAATAGTGACGAATAGTGACATAATTTTTAGCCAAAAAATGAGCAAAAAAAAATTTTATTCACTAATTTCAGTTGCAAATGAGGTAAATTTCCTTTCTAACATTTATCTTAACAAACATTGACATTTTTTAAATCAAAAATTTTGTCAAGGAAAAAATTTGGGTGAAAAATTTTATGAAAATTTTCCAATTCTTAGTGGTATTTTTCAAAAAAAATTTTATGTCGATTCTTAGGGGTGCATTTTTTGAAAAAAATTTTAGGTCGGTTCTTAGGGGTGCATTTTTTGATTTTATTGCATTTTTGTTAAGGAATTTTCCAAAAAATGTCGAAATAGTGAAAAAAATAGTGACAAAACGCCTAAAAAGTGAATTTTCACTATTTTAAGTGACGAAACGCCAAAATAGTGATTTCTAGTGACGAAAAATGACGTCCAAATGAGAAAATTTTAATGCAGAAATGCGTTTTTTGAGCTCCTTTCTTCAAATCAATCGAGCAAAAAAAAAGTTTTTTCACTAGAAATCGCGGCCCTACTGATCATTTCGTCACTGTTCAGTTCGTCACCGAGAAAATTTTTTTAAAAATTTGTCTGGCAGATTGTCAAAACTAAAAAATAATGTTTACTTTATTTAATAAACAAAATCTTTCATATATATAAGTTCGAAAAGAAGTTGACCACAGCATAAAAATTGCAATTATTTAAGTAAACTTTTTTAAAAAAAAGTTCTCTTCATAAAAATTGTTTTTACCCAAAAATCCATCATAATGCAATTCGACATTCTTACAAATTTATTTTTGGCTAACTTTGTGATAAAGATCGCTTAAATTCCGAGAAAATATGTTAAAGCAGCGCCGCGAAGAGACGGTTTGCATTTGCAAAATAGTGTTTGCTCGAGAGTCTCGACTCTTGAAAAGACTAGCGTTTTCGGTCTCTTAAAATTTTTCTTTCTCAAGCAGCATTAGTGCAGGAGCCTCGTTAATAAAAGGTCGTCGTAAATATCACCCTTGACTCCCCGACCCCGCCCTCTCGGCCAATCATACGGAGACCCTGCTGGCCGACCTCTTCCTTATACAATTGTGATCATAATCAGTAGTGCTGTTCGAGACCTAAAATTTCCCGAGACTCGAGACCAAAAAACCCGAGACTTTCTCGAGTCGAGATTCGTGACCGAGACTCTCGAACAGCACTAATATCAGGGCCCTGAACTGAAAATTTTCAAAATCAGCATTTGACCGAAAAAAATCAGCATTTGTGGTCAAAAAGCGCTGTAAACCTTTGAAGTCAGAAGAGTTGGGAGCCCTCTGATCATGATGAATTGGAGAAAAGAAATTTAGAAATAAGCACATTTTGAAGTTTAAAGTTAAAAATGAGAAGCTAAATTAATCTCTTTTATTTCAGAGAAGAGATCCCATTCAAATTTCACAATCAAGGCAATTTATAATTTTTATTTATTAAATTTATTTAATTCTTTTTTTGCTAGCATTTTTTTATTAAAGAATGTTTTTGCTGTTCTTAATGCAATGTGCCAAAGAAATTTTTTAAAAATTTTGCTTAGTGACGAAATGATCAGTGACGAACTGAACAGTGACGAAACGATCAGTGACGAAATGATCGGCCACCCTAAGAATCGACTAAAATTAAAAAAAAATACACCCTTAAGAATCGACCCGAAATTTTTTCAAAAATACACCCATAAGAAATGAAAAACTTTTCAAAAATTCATATCAAAAATTTATTTATTTATTTTCTTGACAAGAATTTGTGCTTTAAAAATTATATATCTCAGTACTGATTTGGCCTAATTTTTTTACTTTTTTGAATACATTTTGTCATTTTACACCCCTAAAAACGAGGTTTTTAGTGCCTATTTTCCATTTTTAGGGCCTATTTTGGGGGTTTTTTAGAGCCTAAGGCCTACCTATTTTGACGGTTTTTAGTGCCTATAAATATCATCCCTAGATATTAACATGCTTTATATATACAAAAGTTTGAAATTACTCAATCCAAAATTTAAAAAAATTCATTACCGCCGATTCATTTTGCAGTATAATGAATGAAAAAGTCTGTTTGACGTCTTTATATACCCATAAAAAATAAAATTTTCGATTGTGTAGTTTTAGGAAGCACCAAAATTTAAAGAGAAAATCAACAATAAAAGCGCCCAATTCACACAACCGCGGCACATTATTATTTAAGGGACTCAAATGGATCAACTTTAACGCAGAAATGCGTTTTTGAGCTCCTTTCTTCAAAATAATTTTTGAGCAAAAAAAGTTTTTCATTAGAAATCGCATCCCTATTGATAATAAAGAAATCGCCCAAAAAAAACGAATAAAATGAATGTGTATATTACAGAACGAAGAATTAACAAAAGCATTTCAGAAGAGAGAAAATAAGCACAACAAATTGAGATCGATCATTTCTCAAATATAATTAATTAACTAATTCATTTCCGTACACTTAATCAGACGACATTTTTGTTGCTTTGATCCGCTTCATCTTCTTCTTTTTCTTCCGCTGGTGGCGACAATGGCCTAAAATTAATTAATTTGACAATCAAAAATTGCTGTTTTGCTGCTCACCCAATGGATGTATCGAAACTCCAAAGAACAAATCGGATATTGTTCAAATTGGCATTGGCACCCCAATTTTCGCGGTCTTCCCATTTAACTGGCGCCGTCGCCGTCTCCCCAATTGGGTACCGTTGCAACAGCCAATTATACATTGATCCATTGTATTCTTCGCTCATTTTCAATGTCAGCTTTTCTTTCGTCCGTCCATTCACCAATTCAAATTGTTCAATTGACGTTGGTTCTACAGGCAAATAAAGTTGAATTGTGTAACTGACAGAAGTGGTGGCACGGAGAAATGTCTAAACACAAAAATTGGTAAAACAAAAACAATTTGACGAAAATATGGCGAGACACCTCTTTGAAGTCGTTGACCCATGCGAGATTCAATGGACCAAAATAACCATTGCGATACAATCGCTTCGGTTGTCCATCAGTTGTCGGAGTGTGAAGCCATTTGGTCAAAGCTTGGCCAGCAGTTGCATTTGGTCCATCGTCAGCAATTCCATCTGGAAATAGAGCACCAGAATCGATCGAAGTCAATTGGTCGCAATCGGTGAGAATTGTCTGCGAAGTACGACGGCGCAAATTGTCCAAAGCATCGCCATCGTGAAAACCCAAATGACGAATGCTTTTCGTAAAAATTGGCCAAATTTTACGGAAAAAGACATCCCAAATCGGTTGAGCACCCGAAAGCACATCCAACTCCAATTTGGTGCCACTTCTGTCAAAGAATCGCTTCTTGGCATGGAGAAAAGTGATCACGGAATGGTCAAAGTACCTGAATAAATATTAAAATGCTTTTAATATGCACAAAAATTTAAGAATGACTGAATTTGAAGGTTCTTAAAGCAGATTTTGTTGGGCAGCGAAAGGTCCGACAACGGAAAATCCACAAATCGTTTCTGTCATCGATCAGAACAGACAGTTTCGGTTTTGGTCCTTCGTCCTTTTCAATTCTGATAATTCTCCATATTGTCAATTCGCTTTTTCCATCGAAATGTTTGTCCACTAAAATGTCGAAACGGTCGGAAAGCAATGCCATTTTGAGGCCGAGTTGGGCATGGTCAAAAGATGGCAGAATATCCATCCACACGTCGCTGCAAATCCAACTGAAATTTGCAAAAAAATGTATGGGTAAATGAAAAATTTTGAATTTAAAAAAATTCCTTACCGTTTGTTCATCTTTGAGGTATTATGAATGAAAATGTCTGTTTGACGTCTTTATATACCCATAGGAAATCAAATTTTCGACACTTTGTCGTTTTAAGCAACAAAATTTAAAAAGAAAAGCAACAATAAAAGCACGCAAATTCACACAACCGCGGCACAATATTATTTAAGGGGCTCAAATGGATCAATTAGCATTTTGGCCGGCCGTTTTTTTGGGTAAAACATAAAAAATTGACCGATTTGAAAGGGATGGAGGAGATGAAAAAGGATCGGTCTGCTAATTTTTGTCCTTACATAAAACCAGACCAATTAAAAATATGAAAAAATAGCGTCAACAAATTTTTAATTGAAATTAGAGTTGAGCGGGACCGGGAATTTTGGACAAAACCGGGACTTTTTGGCTGGGAAAAGACAGGGAATTTCCCGGTCCCGGTAAAAACTGGTCAAAGCCGGGACTTCGGGACTCAGTTGTCCGTGTTCAGGTCCCGGTCCCGCTCAACTCTAATTGAATTAAAGAAAACAATTATACATTATCAATGCACAAATTAAATTTGAAATTGTTCAGATTTTTATTTGAAAAAGATGCTTGTATGAATGAATATCCCGCCTGGTTTTGTAAAATTCAGAAATCAAATCCGTTTAATCACAAAACATTTTTTAACAATGATAACATATCACAATGAATTTTACACATGCACACAAAATAAAATGGATGAATTTAAGAGCAAGAAAATGTCATATATCTATCTATACACAGACAAATTATACACATTACAATATTGAAATGGCATAGTGCCAACATCGTTTGGGTCCGGAACCGCTCAGTTCGGCCCTCACGATTCGGCCCTCACGGTTCGGCCCTCACGATTCGGCCCTCACGATTCGGCCCCAGCACGTTTCGGCCCCGGCACGTTTCGGCCCCCAAATAAATCAATTAATTTTTCAAAATAATTTTCACGCAAAAGTTAGAAAGCAATGACTTTTTTAAATTAATAGTGTTATTCTTACCTATATTTATTTATTTTTAATTCGTCCATAAATCTTAAGCATTTTAAGCCTTTATTATTCGGTATCATTATGCAACATCAAATTGACACCAAAAGAAACAGGTCAAAGCTACAGCATGATGGCCATCTCTATACATTTGCCAAGACAAGTGCCGATGGAATGACTAAATTTTGGCGATGTGAGTTCAAAGACAGCGGTGTGGACAAGTGCAATGGACGGATTTGGACATCACTTCGAGATGAATTCATCCGAACGGCGACACCACACATATGTGAACGGGATCCAAGCCACGTCATGGCGCAAAAAGTTACGACAGCCATCAAAAGGCGTGCTGTTGAGACGATGGAAGCGCCCTCTGTAATCCGTGCTGTTGCTCTTCAAAGCATTAGTTCGCCTGCACTTTCAGAAGTGCCGTCAAAAAAGGCAACCAATTTGGTAAATCTTTTCATTCATAAATTTGTTAAAAGGTCCTTTGTTTAGCTGATAAACAGAGCAAGACATCTTGTGAATGCGCCACCAGCTGTGCCCATGAACCTTGAACAACTTCAGATACCGCAGAATTATCAGATTTATGAAAAAAACGATGATGTGCAAGAACAATTTTTATTGGCAGATTCGGGAATTTATTTTGAAGAGGGGAACGAAAATGGACAAAGGCAAATTGGGCATTTTATATATGTTATTTCAGTTTTTAAGGATTTTGATCTTTGCGGCGGAATCAAATGGTGTATGGTCTGAATCGATGGATCATTGCTATGGCGATGGAACGTTCAGCCTGAGCCCACCATTGTTTTACCAAATTTACGTCATTTTGGCTAGGTTAATTATATGTCATTCCTGATTAAAAGTAATTAATTTAGAAGAGACAGCTGGGTTTTCCCTGTTTGTCACGCTCTTTTGAGCTGTAAGACGCAGGCCACATACGAAAAAATGTTTCGTATGTTGCGAAGCAAATGGCCTCGCTTCCAACCCACAACATTTTCAATTGATTTTGAATATTGATATTATTTATTAAACTTTGTTACTTTCAAATAAAGCTTTTTTTGAAATTTGTAATTGATTTATTTGAAAGCTTTTTTGAAAATTAAAATTAATTGATTTATTTGGGGGCCGAAACGTGCCGGGGCCGAAACGTGCCGGGGCCGAAACGTGCTGGGGCCGAATCGTGAGGGCCGAACCGTGAGGGCCGAACCGTGAGGGCCGAACTGAGGTAGACCGTTTGGGTCACATAATCGCACCAATCAACCATCAATTAATTATTTCATTCATTTCTGCTGCTATTGCTATTGTTGCTGATCACTCCGGTCCGGGAGAAGCGGCGTCGAGAAGACTGAAAAATAAAGATTTAAAATGTTACTTTAAGCACATTATTTTATGGGTCCAATGGCATTTTATGAGTCCAACCAATTAACAATCCTTAATATTTTGTGCCATAATTTAGTCCATTAGGACGTTAGTCAAAAACCCATCAAGTAGAAAATTTTTGACAAAAAATTATTCATATCTTCGCTCAAAATCAACCAAATTTTATCTAAATTCGATAGCTTTATGTGTGTTGTCTTCTATTAGTCTTTAAAATCTTTCAAAAAAGGTCTGAGAAATTAAAAAACTATGATTTTTCGAGCATTTTTGACCATGAGTTTTTTTATTACCTTAATGTATGCAGTTAAGTGGACTCATAAAACAACACAAAAAAAAAACAAACAAAAAAAGCATTGATCAATTTAAAATTGTTTTGTTCACCCCTCGTCAAATCCGCCGTCCTTGATCCAAATTCTAATCCGTCTCGGTCGAGCAGCACTCAATTCTTTCCACTCATTTTTCCAATTTTCCCAAACCCATCCAATTGGACAACGGAGAAGTTCAAAATCATCGAGGTCATATTGTTCCAGTGCCAATTGCTCCCCAGTCACTTCGTTGATCAGAAGAATGGCACAACGGAGCCAATCAAAGTGGACGAAAGCTTCAAGACAATGAAGAAAGTCACTGGTGAAGAAGCATTTGAAAAAGCCTTAAAATGGGGCAAAAACACACAGAAAACTCAATTAAATAAGGGGGAATGATCCACCATTTTTAGCTGTTCCATCGTTGATGACCATTGATCAGCAGGTGAATTAACTGAACATCTGAACCACTTAGGCAGACCATCCGAACGGGGCGTGAACAGCCATTTGGCCACCGCTTGGCAATCCGACGCCATTGCACTGTTATCGATCAAAAATTCGGAGAAAATATCATCATTGGACATGACAAAGCGAAGTGATGGACAATCGGTGAGCATTGTTGGGGCCAATTGACGCAAACGACGAAAAGCGACGGTGTTCAAAATTATGGAACGAATTGAGTCACGGAGCATTGGCCAAATGTTGAGCACAACAAATTCCGAAATGCGAACATTTTCAGTGATAATGATCAAATCGATGGCACAAATGGCGAAAATACGGCGAAAACGGCGGAGAAATGCGACGACATTTTGATCGATGTAACTGAAAAGCCGAAAATGTAGACAAAAAATTCCAAACTGATTGGTTTGTTACATGATCTGAATGCGTTTGAATCCGATGAGTTTGTTCGGCAACGGATTTTGTGGGAATGGCAATGGATTTCCATTGGATTTGACAATTTGCATTTGCTTGGTGCCATTCCCGTCAATGTCCCGTTGGATTATAAATGGTTTCTCCAATTTCCATTTGCGAGCTTTACAACGGCTGAGCCCATATATTCATTGGTGCCATAGTGTTCCAGTGTCAATTGCTCCCCAGTCGTTTCGTTCATCATAAAGAATGGCACAACGGAGCCAACCAAAGTGGACGAAAGCTTCAAGTTAATGAGGAAAGTCACTGGTGAAGAAGCATTGGAAAATGCCTAAAAATGGGACAAAAAATCATTTAAAACCCATTTAAATAGAGAAAGAATATAAGGGGCAAACTCATGTGTCCGCTGAATCTGAGCACTTTGTTCGGCAACGGATTTTGTGGGATTGGCAATGGATTTCCATCGGATTTGACAATTTGCTTTTTCTTCGTGCCATTTTCTTGAATGTCCCATTTGATACGAATGCATTTGCTGAATCCGATCACTTTGTCTGGCAACGGTTTTTGCGGGATTGGCAAAGTTTTCCCATCGGCGAATTTGACAATTCGCATTTTCTTCGTGCCATTTTCTCCGTTTTTCCATTGGATTAGCAATTGTTTGTTCAACGTCCATTTGCGCGTTTTGAAATGTTCGTCCACACGGAGGTCAAAGCGGTGGATGATCAGTGCAATTTCTAGGCCAAGTTGGGAAGGCGAAAGAAAGTCGAACACCAAAAGCCAACAATCGGCGCAGATAAAGCTGAAAAAATGAAAAAAATTTCGAAATTTTTAATTTTTTTTTACATTTTTTTGCGAGTTCGAAGGCTTTTGACATGACAAAAAAAGGGTGTCAGGGCAACTCGTACAAAGGCAACTCGTTCAATTTTTAATGTGTGTGGCCATAACTTTTTTTTAAGTCAACCAAATTCTTAAAACTTGATATCATTCGAATGCTCTCCAACTTTAGAAGCGATCATTAAGCAGAAGCTAAGAGATTAATCCAGGGCTGCCATCCGTCCTTGGATGCCAAGGACGTCCTTGGAATTTGACTCTCTTCCTTGGAAATAAAAAAGGTCCTTGGATGCCAAGGACGTCCTTGGAAATTATCATTTGAAAAAAGGAAAAAATAATCAAAGGAAATCAGATAAATTTTAATTTC
>SIJG01000155.1:263081-277949 GCA_023374025.1 Heterodera schachtii
AATTTTTATATCATTTTCAGAGTATTTCAGTAGTTTAATTTTAAAAAGCAAGCATATATAATTTCGATTCTGATAAATTAATTAGCATAAAAGAATATTTTATTTTTCCTTTTTAATTCATTACAAAATGGAAGCATCAAAATTGCTAGTGAGAAGCATTAGAGAATCCCAGAAAATAAAGAGAGAGTCATAACACAGGCATTATTGTAAATTTTATCAAGAATATTTCATTTTTCTACGATTGTTATGGAAATATATTCAAGAATTAATGTATTTTTGGCAGGCCTAGCAAATAATAAAAAATAAAGCAATAAAAAAATTTATTATTGAAATCTATTGCTACATAGTAAATGCTGTGTTTCTCGTTAACATTTTCTGATGAATATGTGAAATTTTTATATCATTTTCAGAGTATTTCAGTAGTTTAATTTTAAAAAGCAAGCATATATAATTTCGATTCTGATAAATTAATTAGCATAAAAGAATATTTTATTTTTCCTTTTTAATTCATTACAAAATGGAAGCATCAAAATTGCTAGTGAGAAGCATTAGAGAATCCCAGAAAATAAAGAGAGAGTCATAACACAGGCATTATTGTAAATTTTATCAAAAACATTTCATTCTTCTACGTTTATTATGGAAATATATTCAAGAATTAATGTATTTTTGGCACGCTAAGCAAATAATAAAAAATAAAACAATAAAAAAATTTATTATTGAAATCTATTGCTACATAGTAAATGCTGTGTTTCTCGTTAACATTTTCAGATGAATGTGAGAAATTTTTATATCATTTCCAGAGGATTTCAGTAGTTTAATTTTAAAAAGCAAGCATATATAATTTCGATTCTTATAAATTAATCAGCATAAAAGAATATTTTATTTTTCCTTTTTAATTCATTACAAAATGAAAGCATATGCTCTACACGATAAAAGTGGTTTAAACTCATTTGCGATCAAATCATGAAAAAATGAAAATAGATTGATATCTGCAATATATGCCATTCAGGTGAATTTTTCGGTAAAATTCAAGAATAGGTGTAGTTCACCTAATCGTACAAATTATATATAATCGGTTCCTCTAGGTCAATGGAAGAATCCGAAAGAATTTTTCTGCGGAAACCAATCCCTGAAGAGTTACAGACCCGGGACTGAAATGGCCAAGTGGCTTTGGGACTGAAAAAAGTATGAGTGCGGGGTGATCGGGAGGGGCGGGTCATTTCAGTACGGAATAAATTATTTTAATTAATTAATAATATAATTATTTAATCAATTAATTAGATTTGCTGACCATAATTATAATTTAGATTTATTATTTAAATATTTCACAAACAAATACATTTTTTGTGAGAGAAATACAGTGTCCCCCATAAGTCTTGATCTTGACTCAAACCTGAAAAACTACCTATAGTTCATTTAAAAACTTGAAATAATTCATGCTTGCATAACTTTTGGTGCTGATCAAAAAAGTCTTTTACACCAACTTGATCAGGTCACTCCTTCCTAGTGACCGGGACACCCAAAATACACTGAAAATCGGGGAAATTTTTGAAATCCCTAGGGGGTTGGAAAATTTTTCTAGAGAAAGTGGGCAAGCCCACTGGAAAGAGCATAAAATTCTCTACTGATTTGCTTTTTGAATAATTGGGCTACGACTTTTACATAAAAAGATATACTTGGTTGAATATTTGATCACCATAAAAATGACCAATTTTTGATCAGCGCGATAACTTTTTCTAGAAGCCTCTAAATTAAACAATCTTGGTAGCGTTGATAGCCCTAAGTGTCCTCTATTTGCCTTTAAAATTTCAAAAAATTTGGTTGTGTTTCAAAAAAGTTGTGGCTCATAAATTTCAAAAATTGATTTGGTAAACCTTTTTTGACCAGAATTTTTTTGAAACTCAACCAAATTTTCTGAAATTTTAAAGGAAAATAAAGGGCACTTAGAGCTACAAATGATATCAAGAATGTTTAAATAGGATGCTTCTTGAAAAAGTTATGGTGCCTTAAATTTGTCAAATTATTCTATGGTTGTGTCTTTTTTTGTGGTCGTGTAAACTGAAATAGAGCCAAATATATTTTTATTATTATTAGCTTATTATTCAATTATAAATTTAAATGATTAATTAATCATTAGAATAACTCTTCAGTACTGAAATGACCCGCCCCTCCCGATCACCCCACACTCATACTTTTTTCGCTTTGCCCACACCCATACATTTTTCGCTTCGGCTCACCACGAAAAAAGATCAAAAGTCATAAATGGGTATAGTGAAAAACGGAAGCAGCGGCGAAATTTTAATATCGTTGGTTCTTCTTTTATTTATTTTTATTTTACAAGGAAAAAAGGCAATTCCATTTATAAAAAAGCACACTTGATCAAGAAATGATAAAAACCATCGCTGAGAAAATATTCGGTCTAAAATTCTTTTTCCATCATTTTCACTGATTCATGCAGTAACAAGCCGAAGGCACAACTCGAAAAACAATTTTGTCGGTTTCAAGTCTAAAAATAGCCTAAGAATAGAATGTTTTTCAGTTGTTTTTGACTATTTTGGGTTCTCTAAGTCCCAGCAGGTCTTGAGCAGATCTTTCAGTACAGAGAGGTGCTCAAATGCTCGTTCTTTAGTCCAGACTCGAAAAGAAATTATTAATTAATTTATGATTCGGGAGTTTGGCTTACGGAGAGCCGTGATTGAGATGGCCTCCAAAATCCCATGAATTGCTCCATGTCCACGCCCAAATCATTCAAAGTACAGCTTAGCGGGCCCGGGACTTTTTACGAAAACCAGGACCGGGACTTACCAAGCCAGAAAAGCCGGGACCGGGACCAAGTTTTTCGACCGGGACCGCGAGAAAAGCTGGGACAGGGACCAACCGAGACTTTCCCAAGAGAAAATTTTTTTGAAAAAAAAAAATGAAAATTTGAGTGCAATTTGCCGATGGACCACCGGTGAAACGGACATATGGGCGGACACAGTAACTGAGTTGTTGCATTTTCTTAGCAATTTTGGTCATATTCTAAAGCAAAAAAAAAGTTAGTCTATGCAAATGAGTTCTATAGTAATCATAAGTGCTTTTTTAATCTGATGTCAGTTCTTAAGTAATTTCAAAAATTAATGATCTTATCAAATTTATATACATGATTTATTGTAACATGAGTAGAATCTACTTAATGCGATTAAATTATATTCACCGGTTTGTCACTAATTTGCACCGTCAATTGTCGTCTCGTCAGCCGGTGAACTTAATGGATGGCAAGGACTAAAATTATTTTTCGGTGCCTATTTTCCATTTTAGTGCCTATTTTTGAGGGTTTTTAAAGCCGAAAAATCGTATCCCTATTTATATGAAAAACTGAATTTTTTTTACTCGGATTTTGAAACAAATTCAGTACCTTTTTAATTTCGATTATTTTATTACTATTATTAAAAAAAATTAATTTTTTTTATTTTGAAAATAATTATTTATTATTATAAAAAACAATTTTGACATTATTCAATTCTAGTCCAATTTTTGTATATTTTTTTTTTGAATTTTTTAAATAATCTCTTGTAATATTCATTAAAAACTGCCAAAATAAGTTTTAAACCCTTAAAAACACCAAAATTGGAGCATTTTTTAGACAATTGCAAAAAAATTTTGATTTCCAAAAGCGAAATTCCCCAAATTTAAGCATTGGTTTTCCCTCCCCCTCGCGCCCTATCCCACTCTTTCCTTTCTTTTTACACCGTCCCCCCCCCCTCCCCGCGCTCATTCTCTTCATCGTTTGACCACCCCCCCCACGGCGTAAATTTCCATCGTTTAATTGATTCTTCAATGCCCTCTCCCCCCCCCCTCCTCCCGCCGCCAAGGTCGTGCTTCTGTGCAAGGATTGCGCAAATGGAAAATTTTTTTCCAAAAAGCTGATTTATTAATCATAGAGCACTTGATTAGTCGTCCGTATGTTTTCATTTTGTATTTTTTTGGAGTAAATTTAATTATCTCCCAACTATGGGTTTTAACTAGAGACCGGAAATTTCAAATTTGCGGATCCCGCTGCGGGATTAGAATCCAAAATTTTTTGCGGGACGGGATCCCGCGGGATTAATCCCGCAAATCCCGCATTTACAATTTGCGGGATCCCGCGCGGGATTTTGAAATTTCGAAAAAATTTCAAAAAATTTCCAAAAACAAAAACACCTGATATTTTGAACAAGAAATTTTTGGGGGTGGCGGGATGCATTAAAAGGGGCTAATGGGTTGACTAAGATTTTTCGAATGGATCAGACGGATAAAAGGAGATCGGGAATCAAATCTGTTAATGGTCCATAATTTGACTATTTTGTTGCTTTTCAAGCCCGCTTTTTTCGGCGCGATTTTTCAAAAACGAGGAACAGAGGGGTTAGGCGGTGCCTATCGGTGAGAAATTTTTTGAAAGTTTAATGCGATTTTTGTTAACAGATTTTGTCTAAATGACCAAATTTTGCAATTTAGTGAAATTTTTAAAAGAGATAATAAGGTGGAGGGTACCCGGTGGTACCGATAGGCGCCGCCGGGAAAATTTCACAAATTTTGAATGGAAATTTGCGATGAAAAATGAGTAACTTTATTTAAATTTATTATTTTATTCAATAAATTTGGCATTCTGTCTTTGAAAAATTTTCAAAAAATCAATGAAATCCCGCGGGATCCCGCACAAAAAATCAAATTTGCGGGTCCCGCTGCGGGATTGGAACCCAAAATTCTTTGCGGGACGGGATCCCGCGGCATTAATCCCGCAAATCCCGCATTTTCCAAAAAATTCGGAATTGCGGACTGGGATCCCACAAAATCCCGCCCGGGATCCCGTCCCGCGCTGGTCTCTAGTTTTAACCAATAGCAAATTTTTTGAATCGTCCCCCAACACTTTTGCGTTGCGTTCTCCACTGCCCAGGACAGCACTTCTGCTGCGCAAAATAATTAAAATTACCGTTTAATTGTTTAAATTAAAAGACCTTCCTATCTATGAATGTTTTAATATTTTTTTTAAAAATTTACCTCAAATGAATCTTATTGGTGTAAATCTCTTTTTGTTTCAAAAAATCTCTTCTTTTCATTTTTAATCTGTTTTTTCCAAACATAATTTAAAATTTTAATTTGTCTCTTAACCAAACTATTTCGTTTTTTATACTAAATTGGTTTCATTGAAACGCAATGCTTACATGTACTTTCTTTTTATTGATTATGTGATGGAAAGATGAAAGCCATTGACCGGGGCGACCCCTTTGGCTTTGGCTGTTAGCCTCCCGCCCCCCCCCCCTCGCTTTGACTAGGTCTGCGAAATCGAAGAAGATGGATTGGAAAATTTGCAACTTGACCTCGGAAAAGAAGCGTGTTCAAAGGAGAGACGCAGCAAGGAAATTGCGGAATTTGTTGACACAATTCTGCATTTTCAACGACGACAATACAACCACAAGAGTGGCTATTAGTGGCACCTTAAACGTCTGCTACTCCCCTGACATCACATCATCAGCGATTCTCTCGCAACGCCAACATGTTCAACAACCCTCCTCGTGGACTTGGCCAACGAACGCAATCACTTTAAACTTACGAACCCGACCAACCCCCGCATCCGCGACTTTACAACGACAATCGCCACACGTCTCAACCAATTTTGCCGTTAAAAATGGCTAGACCACCTCCAACGATGCCCGCGCAACACCAAAAAACTCTGGAGAACAATTAAAGTACTTTGCAACAACAGAAACACCCCTTTTTACCAATCAACCAATCCTTGACAACACCAGAGCTGCCACACTTGTCAACATTGCTTTCCACCCCTGTCCAATCGGTCACCCACCGAAAGTAAGCCGCTCTGCCAAACGTCTCATTACAAAAAACCTCACGCAACAATATCAATTCCGACCCCTGGTAACCAGCTGCTGTCAATTCAGCTATCAACAGCTCCAAAAATTTCACTGCCCTCGCCCCTGACTTGTCATATCCGCCATCTCGGCCCTATCGCCTTCCAATACCTGACCGACCTCTTCAACCTCACCAAGTCCACTGGTCCACAACCTTGGAAGAACACCCCACCTTCAACAACGAAATCATTCCCTTCCTTCGCAAGCCCAAAATCCTAGGGGTCACCTTCGACATCCTCCTCACCTTCAACGCTCACATCGCCAACCTCAAATTTCTCCATGACACAACTCATATCTTCAATTGCTCCTTTAATCCCACTGACCTGAGCATCATGACGTTGTGGACCTCGCCGCGTTAAGCTGCACAGTTCGAATTCCGCGGCGGTGGAACAATTTCGCCCCATGCACCCGGAGACAGGTACAAAAATTTGCGAGGGTTTCATAAAATTCTGGGGTTTTCCAGCAAAAAAATCATTTTTTGGGGGGGTGGGTTCGATATTAATTTTGCTTACTTAGAATTTTAGAAAAACAGTTTCCTTTTCTAAGTTTAATTTTCTTTTTAATTTTTGCGGCGAAATTTTGTCCCTGTCCCTGAAATTTTTTGAAAGAAAGGGCGCAAAATATTTATGACCATGTTTTTTCTACGCACACAATTTTTTCAGTGCTTTTTTAGCAAAAAAATAAAAAATAAAAGGACTGAAAACTCCGTAAATCCGACATTCACTCCCGTTTTCGGGTTTTTCTCCAACAAAAATCAGTGAATTTCTAAAGTTGAAAAACTTACATTTATTATTTAAAAGCAAATCTTTTGACATTTTATTTTAACGTGATTAATAGGGTTCGAAGTTGTATGCACTAAAAATGCCAAATATGCGCATAAAATATGCACTAAAAAGCCCCCAAATATGCCTTAAAAACCGGAAAAGCCCAAATATGCACTAAAATATGCCTTAAAAATTACCCAAAATGGCTTTTAACCCTCAAAAAAATGCCAAAAATGTCTATAAATTAAGAATTGACTTTGAAAACGCACAAAACAAGGACTAAGGCGCATTTTTAGATAATTGCAAAAATAATGAATTCCTAAATTTTTGAATTTTTATTATATGCTAAAACAAAATTATATTTTCTATATAAATAATTTTTTTCCTTAAGTTCTTACAGAAAATTAAAATTTTCCGATTTTTAAGGGTGTATTTTTAAAAAAATTCCCAAAAAGTCGACCCTTAGGGGTGTATTTTTCGCTTTTTTCGCATTTTTCTTGTGGAAATTTGCCAAAAATGACTGAAATATGCTCTAAAAACCCAAAAATGGCGAAATATGCATTTACTCTAAAACCCCCAAAATATGCTTTTATATGCACTAAAAACCTTCAGCAAATCAAAAATTTTAACGTAGAAATGCTACTTTTGAGCCCCTTCTTCATAGCATATGCGCAGAAAAAATATGCAAAATCAAACAACTTCGAACCCTAGTGATTAATTAACATGTATTATTTTTATATACATGCAAACATTTAATGTTTAAGGCCGTGGCAAACTGTCATAAGAATAAGTTTTGGTAGAGAATACTTAAAACTAGCGAAAAATATCATGTTTTTCAATTCGTTGACCTTAAACAATTTTATGGTTTTATTCTTTCATTATTACCCTTTGGTGGATTTACGAATGCCATGAGTGGCGGAGTTTAACCAGGCACCAATTTGCCCCCACTCTTTCCATGTTCTGATCATGATCATAATTTGGGTTTTATTTTTTCTGATCACTCCTCCCCCTTCCGCACAGTTTGACACGTCCAAAGCGTCGCTACTACGACCGGGTGGAGGACTTGCCGCAGAATGTTGTTGCCCGGTGGCGCAAGGAGCGCGAGCAGTTCCAACCACCGACCGACCCATACGCTGGGAAAGAGGATGACTTTTGAATGGGTATAGTAATACCGAAATACAGTAACAAGAATACTGGAATACTAATTCAAAATTGGCATAACGGAAAGTGCCAAACTGTTGTTAATTTGTCCATGGGAATAACCGGAAGCAAGAAAAAATACCGATTTTTTCGATTTGAGTCAAAATAAGGAATTTTTTTGGGTCCGACGGTGTCTATAGGTGCCGCAATGAAATTTGTAGAATTTTAAAGGAATTTCAAAAGAAACATGGTGTATTTTTCAAAAATTTCCCATTAACCTGTTAATTTATCCATGGAGGAATAACCGAAAACCCCTTAAAGTTTCAAAAAAAATTCCGGAATTCCGATTATACCCCGTGGGCATAAACAACACAAAAACAGGTGGCCGAACTGACAAATGAGTGGCGCTCGGCTGCATTCTCTGCGTGCGCATTTGGTCATGCTAAGGAACAACAGCAGAGAAAGAGAGGAAGAAGATAGCAACAACAGGAGCAGCAGACGACAGAGAAAAAATTGTGAAAAAAAGGGAGAGGAGAGACAGTTAGACGAAGGCATGGAACAATGAAAGGAGAGGGGAAGTGACCACTGATCAGCAACAGCTAATGATAGCTACTATGTTTCACTGATTTGCTGAAAAATAAAGGAATTTCAATTTAAATATTTTACCATTTTATAGGCTTTTAACTGAAATTTAATAGGTTTTGAAGAGATTTTGAAAAATTTAGCATTAAATTTGGTATTTTGTTGGCCCATTTTGGTGAAATATTCCAGGATTTCATTCCGACCCCTACTGATCAGTTTTTTCCAATTTATCTATTTACCATTTTGTACATCATTAAAATCGCCATTTCCTAATGTATTGGAAAATTAATGAGAAAATGGTGAGGACAGAAACGGATTAGACTAAAAAATTAATGTTTTTGCTTATTTGTAAAACCATCCAAATTTGAACAGAAGCGGTCTAAAAAACTACCAACTGTTCAGTTTTAAATTAAAACGCATAAATTCAATTTAATAAAAAACAAATTTAACAAAATAAATTGGTGGATGGTCCACCCATCCGAAAAAGCACAACAATTACTCATTCAATTCATTCTGCTCCTCCGTCAATCTGTTCAAATCCCTTCTTTTTGCTCCACCGGGCGAGCAGACGGACGCGGAATTGGGCCAATCGGTGGCCGAACTGCTTCAAAATGCGGGCCTGGTCCGCGGACAGTTGGTCACCCGTTTTGCACACAGTGAACTCCTCCAACAGCTCAATGGCACCTGTCCATGGCAGGGGAAAGGGGCGGCACATTATTACGAAATGCACAAAATGTAGGCAAATTTCAAAAATTGGCCTGCGATGACTGACAGAAAAAGGGAATTCTTCGCCCCTTTGCATGAAAAATTTAAAAAGGAATTTATTTTGTTGAAAAACTAGTAATTTATAATGAAATTTCAAAAAAACGTTAGAAAATTTTTAATTTTTTCAAACCCTTGGTCAGAAAAAAGATAAATTCGGAGGGGGAATCCGAAGACCTTTTCTTCACCAAAAATGATAATTTTGCCATTATTGCGTCAAAATTTAAAAAAAGGTAACATGGAGGTCCGGTGGTGAACACTTTGTTAAGAAAATTGTTTAAATTTCAAAAAGCATTTTTCCTGAAATTCCCAGGCTACGGATTTGGTATGGATTGACCAATTATGAAAAAGAAAAGTTATGGCCAAAAAAAAATAAAAATATGACCATTGATTGGACGCTTAACTGCAATAATAGAGCAACAAATTGCAATTGAACACCTTCAAAACCTTGGTCCATTGCAATTAAAAGTTCGTCCCATTTCCCCCCCCCCCAAAATGCCCACCATTTTCCAGCCGTGTTGGCATGCCCAACTTGCGCAGCTGCGGTTCCATGGCGCCGTGCAAGTGCAATTCCGCCGGCATTGGGCCGGCCGGCAGCGAAATGTCCGCTGAGGCGACGGCGCCCGCCTGGGCAAACTCAGCCTCGGTGTGCTCGGCGAAAAATCTGAAAATTTAATTTATAGGGTTTTTTTAATTTTTGCCGCTTTGTGGATGCAAAAACTTCCATTCCATTTGCTGGGACGAAATTTGAAAAAAAAAAAATTTGAAAAAAAAAATTTGACGCCGAATTTTTTTCTAAATTTTGCTACAAGATGAATAGGTAATCATATAATTATGAGGCCATACCACTGACTGTAAATCTAATGTCTCTTCTGTGTCAGTGTCAGTGCCGCAAAAAAAATTCTTAAAAAATTGAATTTTTGCTGCAAAATAAACAAAAAAGGTGAAAATAATTTGTTTTAAAATTGGGACGGCAAAAAATGGAAAAAAGGGAGGTGCTTCGGATTCGTATATTCTTTAAAAAATTTTCCACAAAATGATTACCCCATATTATTTGCGCTTATGTTCAAAATCGGAGTCAAACTTACATTTTTTTAATCCTAGATGGACTAAACAGCATTAAATAAGCGATTGAAAGTGATTGTATGTGCTAATTTGATCGTCAGCAAATTTTTGAAAAAAAAAAAAAATTAATCTTTCAAACAACGGAATTATTGTTACTAATAAACCAAAAGAACAAACAATCTTAAATTCAATGCTGTTTTAAAGTCCTCTAATTGTAAGACTGAAAAAAAACTAAGTTTAAACCCGATTTGGACCATACATGGAAAAGGGGGGGGGTCAACCAAAATTTTTGCGAAGGGGTCTGGGAGGGGGGTCGAGGGGAGGGGTCAGCGGCCAATTTTGCGAAGGGGTCCCGGCCATGTAAATCGGTGACCCTTTTTTTTTTTTTTTTTTGCTTTTCCAAAGCACTTTTTTGCGGCGGGCTTTTTTTTAAGAAAATTTCGCGAAAAGGGGAGCCGGCGGTGTCGGTAGGCGCCGCCGGGGAACAATTTTGAAAATTTTAGTGCAATTTGTTAACAGATTTTCACCAAAAATTGCTGAATTTTGCGACTTTTTTAGCAAGCCAAATTTTCAGAATTTTTCCTCTTTTCCCCTTCGCCGGCGACCCCCCCCCCCCCACCTCTTTTACCCCGGCCCCCCACATCGATGCGAAGGGGGCCTCCATTTTGGGGCACTTTGCGGGCGAAGGGGGGGGGGGGGGGGGGGGGGGTCGACCCCCCCCCCCCCTTTTCCATGTATGTTTTGGACATAACCAAAATGCGCCCCCGCCAAAAAAAACGGGAAAAAAATAAATTTACGAAAAATTTGGAATTTTTCCCCGCCGACCTTTGCACTTCGTTTGCCTTCGCATTGGTGAACATCAGTCCGCTTTGGCCCCGCAAAAGTGCGCTCACTTTGTGCAATTCGTTCGCCTAAAATGGGATGCGTTACTTTTTTAAAAATTTTAATTTACATCCGAAGAGGGGGGGGGGGGGAATTTATGAAAATTGCAATTATTTTTTATCATTCAACAATCACTTTTCTTGTTAGCAACTTTCAATTTATTGCCCAATATGGAAAATGGTCCCTTAAGAGAAAGTCGGAATTGTTTTTGCGCAATTTATTTTGAAAAATTTGGCATTAAACAAATTCACGACCATTAGTTTAGAGGAAGGGCGGGAAGGCACAATTAATTAAACAAAATGCTAATTAATCTGGCATGTTTCCCATTTCAAATGTCCAAATCTCAGTCAAAAAAATGCTGGCTGCATAAAATTGACTCCCAAATTATGAGGCGTTCAACCCCCAAAAAATTTTGAAATTTTTTTGTCAGTGGGTCCGGGGTTGGGTTGAAATTGGGCGTTTTGCCATGGCTTGTAAAGTCACTGTTTTTGGTTGGTTTCCCTCTCCAACCTGTTCGTCCTGTGCCGATTTGCCCAATGCCACGGCCATCAAATTGTTTTTGGCGAAGAAAATCCGCGAATTCTGCTTGAAATGTTGACGGACCTTCAAGCAAAACAAAAATTACAAAAATTTTTTTTTTTTTAATTTTCGGATTTTCTAAAGAAAAACAAAGTTATTATAAAAAAAATCAAGGGCTTTAATAAGTGCGGAAAACTCGAAGATTACCCTTTTATGTTTTACTAATCCCTTAAGAAATTATTAAAATACTTTTCCTAATTGTAAGCGTTTTTCATGGAGTAGCATAAAACCAACGGATTCCACCGCAAAAGCGGCATTCGAAATTTTATTGATTTTCAAAAATTATGGCATTTACAAAAAGGGGAACAATTGGACGACAGTCCGGTGTTTTGTGAGTATAACTCTTCCCATATTTGTCCAAATTGTGATTTACCGAAAAAAAACTGATTTTCCGAATATTTTTGGCAATAAATTTTTGAAACTCAACGAAATTTCTTTTTTAATTTTGCAGTTAAACAAAAAACAAATACTAGGGCTATCAAATCCAAAAAACCGCGGACTGTCACCCATTTGTCCCCCCCCCCCCACCAAAAAAAGTGGCATTTATGCCGGTCCCAAATAATTAATGAAAAAAAAAATGCATTTTTTGAAATTTTTACCTCTGTCAGCCTAGCAGAGCGCAAATTCTCCGTCGAGAAGACAAACAAATGTTTGTACTGCTCCACGCATTCTCTGACCTAAAATTTATTGGATTTAAAAAATTTTAAGAATTTCTCCCGCCTCTTTCAAAATGTTTTCTTTGCCCTCGCGGCTCTTCTTCTTCACTTTTGTGAGAGAAACTGAAGAAGAAAACAAATTGAAAAAATTATCGACAAATTTTGCTAAAGAATAATAAATTGCTGACCAACTCTGTCGCGCTTCGATTTTGGCATTTGCGAAAGTGCGGGAAAAATGGAATAAAAAAGAATTGAAATTGAAATACAAATAGCTGTGAATAAAGTTGAAAGTAGATACAAAAATTAAGAAATTTATAATTTAAAATACCTAATCGTTTTGAGTTTTGGAACAATTCAATTACCTAAAATCAATAAATGGACGGTAAAAAAAGGCGGAGAAAATTGTTGGCGTAAAAAACAAAATGCCAAAGATTTAAAAAGAATACAAAGTGTATTCCTAATCACGAGGTCAAAGCCTCCAATCCACTTTAAACCAATTAAATCATATCTAATGTCATTGTTTATGACTCCGAAAACCCCTTTGGTTAAAAAAAAAATGGGCAGGGATTAAGTAATGGTAAAGATTCATGGTCCCGAAAATTAAAAAAATAATAAGTTTTGAGAATTATTTTCAGGGATAATCCGAGGCGCTTAGCACGAATCTGGCTTCGTTATGCTCATTTCAAATATCGAACCCGGATTCGGACATTCGAGAAAAAAATTAGAAATTTTTTTTCGAAAATTCGGTGCTACCATCCATCGGTACTATTATCCAGGCATTGATCGAATTGTACAATAATATGAAGAAAAACACAAGGGATTCGGATATGAAAACGGAAAAAAACATGGCCGCATTAAAACAAGCAATGTTTGTAAAAAAAAAAGAATTTTAAATTTTCGAAAAATGTTCGAATCAGGTTTCGGGGTTCGAAACTGAGCCTGAAGAAGGCCAGATTCGTGCTGAGCGCCTCGGATTACCCCCTGAAAATAATTTTCTCAAAACTTATTTTAAAAAATCTTTCGGGACCAATAATCTTTACCATAGCCGGGGAATTAATTAGTCCTACTATTACTGGAAAATATTCTTCTAAGCGAATGCTAAGAACTTAAATTAACTACCCATTTTCCTATCGATTCAAAAAGTTCATATGATTTGCTATATTAAAATCAATGTTAGCCTTTGTAAATTTCGTGTTTTTTAATGTATTAGAGACATGGAAATAATACGCAAAAATGAGTGAAAAGAAATTTTTATAATTATTGATTTTCGGTAATTGTTTTTTAAACTAAGACGCAGTTAGCCCGGTTGCAGCAGTGTATGTGTAGCCGATCAATATTTGTCGTGTTCTTTACGGACTCAAACAATTTTCTCCGCCTTTTTACCGTCCATTTATTGATTTTAGGTAATTGATTTTAAACTTTTTGGCGGTGCGCTTTTTTAGGAATCAGCTGATTTACACACCTTATTTTTTTTTGTTTTTTGGTTAAACGATATTAAATCCTTGGAAATTGTCTTAAATTTGCCTCAACAGAAAAGAAGCAGAAATGGAAAAAATGGCAAAAGCAATGTAAATTAAAAACAAAATTTTTAAAATTTAAATTGTTTTCCTTTTCTTCAGTTTCATCTCCGGCGACGGTTGGCTGGCGGTGTTCGATTTACTTGCGCCTTCTCAACTTGGCCTTGGAATTGCAGCTGATCAGCCACCGATTTGACTTCTATGTGGACGAACACTTCAAAACGCGCAAATGTGCATTGGAATTTATTTTAATCCGACGCAAAATTGGAAAGAATGGCACAATGGAAATTGTTAATTACAATGGAAAACCACTGCCAATGTCGAAAATTCAATGCCTCGCAAAATTAGTGGCTTCAAATGCTTCACCATCTCGTAAAATGGGGATAGACCGTTTCCCCCGAAAAATTAAAAAAAATTTCAAACATTTTATAAAAAAAATTATATGAAAATTTTTTGAGAAGTTAAAAAAAATTTTTGTAAAATTCAGCGATTGATGGAGACTACTAAATTTTTCAAAAAATTTATAAAAAAATTTTTTTTTTTCCTCGAATTTCTTACTAAAAAATTTCTTGAGAATTTTTTTGTTGTAAATTTGTTTGGGTTTTTAAAAAAAATATGAAGTTACTGTCAAATTGATGCTCAATTAAAGCTTTAGGCGACATTTCCCATTCATTTTTAGTTACATCGACCGAAATGTCATCGCTTTTCTTCACCGTTTTCGTCCTTTTCTCGCCTCATTCTGTCCAATTAATTTGTTTATCAATACGAGCAGTGGTGATGATCACATTTTGGTGTTCATTTTGCGCAAATTTTGGCTGTTGCTCAGAGAAAGCATTCGTGGCATTAAATTGTCCGCCAGATTTTTCCGCCGTTTGCGACAATTCGTGCCGTCATTTCTCACCAATTGCCCATCTCTTTGCTTCGTCTTTTTCAATTTTGGCAATCTCTTCATTGAATTTCCGGCCGATGACAGTGCCATGGCGTCGGATGGACAAGCGGTGGCCAAATGGCTGTTCACTCCACACCCAAACAATGT